>JACSYO010000723.1:0-142500 GCA_016806645.1 Ophiodon elongatus | reverse complement strand
ATTGTAGAGCGCAGGTATGCTGGTAGTAAACAGAAGCATAGCCTCGGTGGCATTCCTCCTCTCTTCAATCACGGCCTCATCAAACCTGCCTGGAACAGAGGCGGAAAATGTAAGAACGACAATGTGGATGAGGATGACGGGACTTTATGTCGCATGGAAAACACAACAGAAAGATAAACTGGTCCACCTGACAATGTTTGTTGTTGGGGAGACTTTTAGATGTGCTGATTCAAATTGATTGTCATTTGTCAGGCTATAGTTCGCAGTGTTGTTGAGGAAATACCCCATCAAGTGAGAATGTGGGATGGTTTAGAACTACAGTTTGCCCTCGGACTTTCAACCAATGCAGCACAGGAGCTTGAAACTCACAATAAAAGGTGACTGCCTCTTTGACTCAACTATGTTGCTGCATTTGCAGTTGTGAATCGGTAACCGCCGAAAAGTGAGATAATAGGCCGAGGGGAAATGTCACAAGAGCTTAAAAACTGCCAAAGTAAGTCCTCACCAGAAATGACTGAAGGACACTGAACAGGATCATTGATTAGAAAAGCTACAAATGCAGCCTAAAAAAAAGAGTTGAATTATTGTCTCTGACAGTGTGAAAACCTATGTAGAGTATAATGAGTTATTTCTATTGTTTATCTAGCCCCCTGCAGCAAACCAAACAACCCAGTTAGTCGTAGCACTTGGTCCACCGTGCTGGAATTGGGTGCATCCCATAATGCATCACCATACGCGGCCCCTTACCGAACACTTGTGCCCGGGGAAAAGAAGGAAACTCCTCCTGTCTTCTGAACAGGTTCCTGTGAGTGTAGGCCAATTCCCCGTGGAGCTTCTTCAGCTCGGAGAACCTCCGCCACGCAACCACCTCCTTCACATCCTCTGGATGACGCTTGGACACAAACTGCAAAATAAATGTTTGCATTATTATAAATTATTTAGCTCACATATTTATCAACAAGTCATGGATCAGTTCCGTTGTTCTGTGTCAGTAGGTTTGTGTGTAAATATAAGGGAGGGCGGTAAAGGCTGAGGTCTATGAAAATGTGACCGTTATATTGATTTTGTGTGCATGCCTGAGCAGACCTCAGGGTATTAGTGTGGTCATGGGGGGAACACATGAACCGAATCACAAGTTCGCTCTGCTCCACTTGAGAGCTCACTGTGCACCACTGCCTCAGATGGAAGGCTCGTTGTGTATTTATCTGTCTGTCTTCATCGCATTATTAAAGTAGTAACAACACAAAGTCGCTTGCTTCTGTGCAAAGAGCACAACACACGACACACCACGTTTGTGAAAATGAGCTTAACAGGTAACTAGTTGTTACGTGTAGTCACACCGTAGGTTGCTGCCTGGCATTGCTCGCCCAAAAGAGAGATAAAGAGCGAAAACCAACCCTTGCTGTCACTTTGTACTCGGTGTGTCCCTTCTCGTGTGCGCGTGGGTCGGTGACGGTAAAGAAACGGTAGTATTCATCTTTGGGTTTTCGTGACATGTCCGTTCTCGGTGGCGAGGGGAAAGAAAAACGAACAAACAGCGTGTTTTCAGTGGCACGAAACACAACTGTCAACGCTGTAGCTGCTCTGTTGTGATTCTTCGGTCCCTCCTCTCTACTCACTTCCGGGTTGTGACGTTTACGAATTGCGTCATTACGTTTTGTGGCGTCAAGTTCAACCTCGTTTTTTTTCGTCCAATTTAAAAACAGTTTTCTCTCTTTATTTCTCATAATCTCTTTCTTATTAGTTGCAGTAGCAGTAAGATTTTTCTGTATATATTTAATTTTAATTTTATATATTTAGAAAATATTTACATTTTATAACATTAACTCTGTTGTTTGATGTTACAATATTATTTTGGAACACAATTTTTTAACCTAATTAATGCAGTTTATTTTTATAATTGTTTTCAAAGTAGCATAATACTTTAAAAAAAATGATGTTCTGTATTATAACTTGCAATACAAGTTCTGCTGAAATTAGGATAATCTCTTTGCACACCTGACACATTGCATTTACTGTTGTAATCAACTAAGAGGTGTGAGAACCGTATTTAAATATCTCAGAAGTAGACGGATAGAACTTCAAAATGCTTGTAAAATGCCTCATAAAATTGAAGGTCTATGTTTCAGGTACAGATAATTAATGTAAAACCATGAATTACCTCCTGAATGCATGTGATATAAAAACGATGGTTGATTAGAATAAAAGTCAGTCATAAAAATGTGTCAAACGTATTCCAATGTGTCATCATCAGTGTTGTCTGCCCCACTTTTATTATCAATGTAAGAACCATTGGCATACTGCAGGGGGCACTAAAGGGTCATGTAATTTACCCGGTGAAGTCCACTGGAGTGTACAAGGGCCTTAACATAAAACATATTTTTAATAACTTTTGTTTAACGATACCTTTCTGATGTAAGTCTGCATTCATACCGTCTCTGTGTCAAAGATGCTAAATTAAGAAACAGACAAAGGTCTAGGCCTTACCCGGTTTGAGACAATACAACAAAGAGAGCAAACACGGAGATGACTGTAACGCTGAGGAACTTCCAGCTGTGCATTCAACAAACCTTTCCCAAGCTGTGATACATTTCCCTGCCCTTTCCTATTACACAATCGTTTTGAGATTAGAGGACTTCACACTCTTTTTTGCTTTATTTCATTACCCTTTTCACTGGAAATGATTTAACTATTCAGAAGATCCTCTTATCAGTGTTTTATATTATGTCTTCAAAGCCTCCTCAAGGCCTTGAGCGAGATATAGCCTGAGTGCAAGTTTACAACCAACAGCTGGAGCTCAAAGGTCACTGGTGCTGCTTTGTTTTCCGGTGATTGCCTGTTAAATTGAACGGAACATGTTTAACACACACAAATGAGGTAAATGTTTAAACTGCGATAACCTAAACGTCTGGTTTGGCTTGACTGGACAAAAAACTGACAAGCTCAGTTGCAGATTTTTTCCAGTTTGGTGTTTATTTATCAGTGGTGGAAGTACTTTTACTCACGTAGTGTGCTGAAGTACAATACTGAGGTACTTGTACATTACTGTGTACCTTTACTCCACTATATTTCAGAGGGGAAATATTCTTCTTTTTACACTACATGTGTTGATCATTTAGGTTACTTTTCAGATTCAGATTAATAAAACGAAATATAATCAACAAATAAATTATAATGTTTTATCAGAGGACAAGAGAAATTCACAAGCTCCCCCAAGCTGTATATAAAGTTATGACATTTTATTTTATATAATACATATTATTCCAGTGGTAAACAATGTTGTACTTTGATTTACAATAAATAACATTCTGAATGCAATACTCCCAACTTATCTAGACTGTGATAAATATCAGAGGCAGAAGCAGTGGGATTTATGACATATTTTTATACTTTCACACACAAAGGTAGATAAGCTTTGGGTGCATACGGGTGATATGTTTAACATATACAGCTTTGGTGTGACAAGGACAGTAAATTATGATTAAAATAGCAGAGGATGGTTTCGATCCATCGACCTCTGGGTTATGGGCCCAGCACGCTTCCGCTGCGCCACTCTGCTGTTGTAGATTTTGGGGACAGAAAGAGTATTGCATCATCGAATTGAACTGCTCGGCATTTTTCTCACGTCGAAGTGCATTCTTACGTAACGCTCAACCATTGTTTCCTGCTGACTGAAAGAACTGGTGGCGGGGTGGGGGGAGGGGGGGGGGGGCTGAGAGGAAACGCTGTGACAGAGCAGGCCAGTGTAGAGGACATGGGAAAGGGTTTGTGAATGGAAGATGTATGGGGTGAGAGAGGGAGATGTGAAATGCAGAGAGAGCTCATTACGATATGCTCATATAAGACCAAAAAAACGTATTTGTAAGGTTTATCTTAGCGTGCTGATTCGCTCTTTTATATACTTTTAGACACATGTCTGCGGTGAATGTACAAATGTGATGAGCCGATTCGTGTGTGCTCGGTTCATATTAGCTCTCCATTCATGCCAGTAAAGTGTAAGAGAGGGAGGCTTTCCACCGGCAACAGTCTCCCCTTTGTCTGTGAGAGAAAACTAGGCCACACGTGGGGAACAAAGAAAGAAAGAAAAAAAAAAAAAGAACAGGACATATATTACAGAGAGGAAGACAAGCGGAGCGATTGGAGGTAGAAAAGTTATTAAAATGTACAAGCAAGGCGTGGTGTGTGTATGATTGTTTTAATGTACACCGACTGTACAATGGTATATCAGTGGAGTACACCCAACACGACTGAGTGTGTGCGTGTTTCAACTTTCTCCGTAAATGCTTCACTGAACATCAGCGCAACATTGATCTATAGATTTCTCTCTTGAACTGTTCAGGACCGAGCATTGCTGTGAGCCTGGGACAATGGGATGAAAGCACAAGACCTCAGCCCAACTGGTCTAAACTGGTCCAGGTCTGCTTTGCAGTGCTTCTTTTTTTTTTTTTAAAGCTCACGCTGTCTTGCAAAATAAACTCTCTCAGAGGGATCAGACAGGGATTTATAGTGAGGCCCTGTGTGTGTATTCATGTGTGCGTGTATTCATGTGTGTGTGTGTGTGTGTGTGTCTCCAGCACTGCAGACTGTACATTTGTTACAGAACAATACAGGGACCCGCAGGCTGCTCCAAAAGTTAAACTTTTAGTGATTTTAGAACACAAACAAAAGGAGAAGTTTATTACTCATATGTTCCATTATGTTAATCCCTACGACGTTGTTGTGTTTGTCTCGGTTCACAATCCTATAGGCCTACATTTGACCGTGTGTTAGACCACTTTTGTGTTAAGAATTTGGTCAAATTCCACATTTAATACTTAAAATAATGACAGTTTCCTCTTACTTATTCAATATCATTGTGTATCACACTATATAACAAAAGAAAATAGCTTCACTGATATCTGCAATAAGCTGTTGTGTCTTTCTGAAACTGCGACCCTGAACCACCAGTGTGGTGTAATGCACAGTAATCTCCCCTGCTGCCTACAAAACTATGCAGAAACTATGCCCTCCTTAACCCCCCCCCCCACACCTCCCCTCCCCTTCCTTTCTCTCTCTCTCTCTCTCCTTTTTGTGTCTGTGTGTGCATGCTTGCTGATGGATTTAGGGATACTGTCCCCTCCTCTACTGCCAAAAGCACAAACAAAGCGCCCTGGCTTTGCAATAGAACAAGTCTCTGAGTGAATTATTTCATCAGTGTCCTCCGTGAACTTGGTGGCTGCTCAACCGGACTCGGACGACGTTTGGGGAAAGACTTGTTGTGGCTTGGTGTTGTGTTTCCTTAAATAATCATGGTCATGTTCTTTTCCAAATTTTGTTCCCCCAACTCACAAACATGTTTTCACATCCTAGCCCCCGCCTCGCTCTGTCTCTCTCTCTCTCTCTCTCTCTCTCTCTCTCTCTCTGCCCTTTCTCCCTTTTTCTTCTGGGTCCTCCTCCTCTCCTGTCTACTCCTCCTTCCTCTTTTTTTTGCTGAGCCATGTAGCCACTGTCTGTATCTTCCTCTTTCCCTTGTTATCCCCCACCCCTCCCCCCCTCCCCCCCAATCTCCAACTATCTTACACGGATGTCTGCCCAAACATTGCTCCCTTGGTCGTCTTTAGTCTATATGAAAAGCAGAAACATTAGGGGAAAAGAGGAGGGACGATGAAGGAGACACGGAGTGTGTCCCTTCACTGTTTTTACCCTCATGTCTGTCCACCATGCTCCCTGGATCAACAGCACAGTGTGTCCACATCAGCCGGCAGTCAGCAGCTCTGTTACAACCCGCCTGCCAAGCACACATGCTCGACAGGCCGAGCTAAAAACAGAAGCAGATGGTGTGTGTTTGAGTTTGTTTTGAGGAGAGAGCTACTATACGATACCATTAGACGGAGCTTCCACACAGGTGTTTTGGACCCATATTTAGTTATATGTTCAAATGGTCAGAACATGACGTTTTTTTCTGAGCTTCCAGTTCTAAATTTCATGTTGTTACAATTTTCCAAAACCTGGCACAATAATAGAGGTCAAATGATGGGTTATGGGTTATGGCAGGTTATATTGTCACAGGTCCACAAAGAGACACACAGCAGCCCATAAACCCCCACTAGATAATACGATTGTCTCCCAGGCACAAATATAGAAAGGCAAGGTGTTGTGGTGTTGTGAATGTGTTTGTATTGAACTGTCGGAAGGTGTTTGAGAATAAGCCCGCACGCTCTCAGCAGCATTGTTCCTGGTGAAACTAATAGCAGTTCATTATAATATCCTTTGATTTGCAGGAGGAAGTATCTGCAGGGACAACTGTCCACAGACAATACTTATACAATACTTATTTACTTATTAGCAAATAATTACATATTCTTACAAAACAATCTGATAAATTGCTCAAAAGAAGAAAAAAAACTGTGAAAATGTGGATTTCTGTGGTTTGCAAGTTTTTTGTCGTACAGGACATTTTCATACAAAAACCCTTCAGGGCAAATAGGATAGAGACTGAACACAGACATGGGGGTGCACATAACATAACAAGCACACCCGTGCAAGCGTATACAGTTACACCAGAGCAAAGTGGTGGAGAGTGCTCCTGAAGTAACCCGTCACATAAAGATGTTTACTCACAAGAGTTTGAAAACATCACACTCTGAATATTTACAGCAGATAGACCACGCAGGAATATGATTATTATTAACGCACCGTAATGTCGAGGTGTGTGTGCTTTCTTATAATCAACCATGTGAATGTTTGCATTCGATTGGGTCTCAGGTTGCATACTGTCCCTTACTGAGATAAACAAAAACATATCAACTGCAGTGCGTACTGTCACCTGGACAAATATGGCCTGGAACATCCCATAGTGCTCTATGTATACGACATAGAGGATTTGTGGATGCTTTTCCCAGAAGTCTGCTGTAACTTTATGAAGCTCAGCAACAGCTGGGACAGGCCTCTGAGCACAAACACAGAATGAAACCATCAGGGATTGTCAACAACAACAACAACATGACATTTTAAAATGAGCTATTTTAAGAGCCACTCGCAGAAAAGACTTGTTGTTGTTATTGTATTTTTGTTTAAGTTTTATTGTAGGCTATGTAATGGTAATAATAAGGGAGATGGTTTTATCCGGACCTGGTTTAGGAGACAGATAAGGTCTGATGTCCATCAAGTACTCCTAATCAAATGCATGCATTTTGTCTAGATATATATATATATATATATTTATATATATATATATATATATATAGAGTCTACTTATGAAGACATAATGCGTAACAATAAAAAAATAAACACTTTTAAGGAAAAATTGGAAGGCCATGCAAATCCAGTATAGAAGGGTTTTTTACTTTATTGTCATATTGGGTAACACTACAGTGAGAGCACGATCATATCAGACCGAATAGATTACTGAGCGGATGATGTCTGTATCGAACTGAAGGAGGGAATGGGTAAAGGAAATGAGGGGTTGAATTAGATGGAAGAACAGAGGGCAAATCTCCACTAATCAAAAGAAGAAAGGCCTCAGAGTGAACCATTAATCAGCTGGTCATCAGCATGGCTTATGCAACTGATTACGTTATCCTCAGGAGACGTTTGCATAACCAAACCGAATCATTACAATAGTGTCGCTCTGACATTAGGACTTTGCAGCATAATGACTTTCCACATTAAAACACATGGGGGGGAGCCTGTCCCCCCAACCCCCATGTCATCTCCATTAGACCCTACTTACAGGCTGAGGACAATTCTACAGACACGAGACATGTAAGTCGGTTTATAGAATAACACGGTCCAAAATAAGTGCTCCAATAAACTTGGAGGTGTGGTATTAAAATGACTTCTAGGAGCTTGGGATGTTTGTGTGCTTCTGGGAAGAGAGAGGGGGGTAGAGAGAAAGAGAGAGAGAGAGAGAGAGAGAGGGAGGGAGGGGGGAAGGGGGGGGATTATTGGGTCGTCCCTCAGTAGGCGGGGAAACCAGGGCAGCTACAAATATGGACCAGCCTGCCTGCTGTTAGTGGATTATCAGAGACCGGAGGATTAACGACCGATAAAAGGGAAAAGGAAAAACACGGACGGACTTTTGTCTTTTTTAAATAAACAGGTAATGTTGAATCTAACGTAACTTCATCGGGTTTTGCGGCCACGTAACAAACTAAACGCGGTGTAACGTTAACTGAATTAAACTTTAAGAGTCGCGTGCGCCCGCGGATGACGTCAAAATGGGCTCGATTTCATCATATGGAGAAGACAGATGGCACGAGAGAAAACCGGTTTTTTTTAGGGAGTGAGGTATTGGGGGGTCAGGTCCATTTTTACTTGTTTACTTCAACACACAAATTGGGCAGACATTTCATTTGAAGAGTTTATTGTGAAACGAATCCTGAAACGTTCACGTCCCTGAACAAAACGGCGGTCAACTGTACTTCCGGTGTTTCGGTTTATCACGGGACCCCGGTTAGCTGGCGACTTTCAGCCGAGCGCGTCTGAAACCGTCTCATGAACAGTCTGTGTCTGAAACATACCGGGTTCCACCCTGAAGTCCCTCTTTTTTTTTTTTTTTTTAAGGAAACGAGTCCACTCCTGTTTGATACGTCACTTGTTTATCTGTGTTGAAACAGGAATTTGCTCTCTTTTTTTTTTTTTTAATAATAAAGATATTAAATACACATAGTCGTCTTTTGGAGCCTGTAAAATAACTCTGTAGCACTTTTAAAAAGTATAAATAAATCATTTTTCACTTTGACAAGTGAACTAGTATCTTCCCCAGTTCAGAAAATACTAGTGACCAAACATGTAACCAATAATGACAGAAAGAAAAGACATCAATCTATTAACGTACCCCCCTCTCCCCTTCTATTATCCACCCTGCTGCACCTCCTGCAGAAATCATCTTGACTCGACCATGAGCAAGGACACGGAGATCGACATGAAGGACGTGGAGCTCAACGAGCTGGACCCGGAGAAGCAGCCCATGACGGGCGATGGCCAGGCCGCAGCGGGGGAGAAGAATGGCATCGTCAAGACGAAGGTCCCAGAGGACGAGGTTGCGTTCACCGGCCTGTCCAAGGAGGAGCTGATGAAGGTGGCTGGCACTCCAGGGTAAGGGCTGCGAGAGAAGAGTTGCTACAAACACCTTTTTTAATTTAAAAAAACTAATACAGGTCTTACATTGGGATCATCTTAACTTTTTTTTTTTCTCACCCTTTGTGTGTAGATGGGTGCGAACCCGCTGGGTGCTTCTTGTCCTGTTCTGGCTGGGCTGGTTGGGCATGCTGGCTGGAGCCATAGCGATCATAGTCCAGGCCCCTCGCTGCAAACCCATCCCTGAGATGAACTGGTGGAACGAAGGCCCTCTCTACCAGATCTCTGATCTTGAGGCTTTCGCTGAAGGAATTGAAGGTAGAATACCTTTTTTTTAATATATCTATCTATCTATCTCATTTTTTTTTGTTGTGAATATGTATTTTTAGGGTTTATCTCAGACTTTTAATGTAAATGGTGCTCTATTGCTGTTTTTTTTTTTTGCTTGTGCTGTTATCCTTACTACCAAAATAAGGATCTGAGATTATCTTCACAACGTGGTCTGTCTGGTCTGTGGTGCCCCACGCTTATTCACATGGAAGAAGTCTTGTGACATGGTCTTGGGATTCCATAGTTCTGCGTGTCCTATTTCAGCTGGCTAGATACTAAACTGCTGACAAGGCTGACAACATCTGACTCAAAGTCTAAAGGACCTAAAAAGGCTGAGCCATTTCTTTCATATCTCTCCCACTCCGATTTGAGGTCAAAATTGAGCAACACGGTACATTTTTTTTCTCCTAGTGGTTTGCACAAGTTTTTATTTTTCAGACTTAATTTTAAGTCTGAAAAATAAGGCCACTTAACACAAAGGTCACAATTATAAGCCTTCAATGGCCAATTTAGCTTTTAAGCATATGTTTTTTTTTTTTAAAGAGGCAGACAGGAAGGACAGGTTGTACTGCTGTTCTCAAAATGAATTACTCGGGAGCACTCAGGTTTCCAACAGGCCTTGGGCAGAATTCCAACAAGCACACGTGACTTGGTGCTGTTTTCACATAAAGGACCTCCTTGTGCTCAGACCTCGACATGGCCAGCAGAGGGTGTGTGGGGCGGAGGGGAGTCACTCGCATGCTCCTGCCTTGATTCAATACCAAGCTAAAAGAGCAGCATTTTTAACGTTAAGATTATCTCTCCAGCCGTTTGCCCCTCTCTTCCTCCCCCTCTCCCCCTTCTGACCCTGCTGCCTTTCACACATCAACCTTCTGCTTGTCTCCAGGTGTCGAGGCAAAGCTGGACGACATCAACAGGTTGAAGGTGAAAGGCCTGGTTCTCGGCCCCCTTCACATCACCGAGGCCGACCAACCGAACGACCTAAACCTTCAAGCGATCGACCCGTCCCTGGGAAGCGAGAAGGCCCTGGTCGCTGTGCTGGAAAAAGCCCACAAGAAGGGTAGGTCTTCACACAACTAATATGTTTGTTTTTTTTGGGTGTAAAAGCTCGAACCAGTTTTTAAGGAATCTCCAATGTTCAAGGGTGATGTTCTCAGTTAATAGTAAGAGTAGGCTGTAATGCTTGATGGTGGTATTTTTGGACTGCTTAAGCCCAAATGTTTTCTTACTGTTATTTTTGTGTTTACTTCTCCTGTTAGGCATCTCTGTGGTGCTTGACCTGACTCCAAACTACCGGGGAGCTTCTCCCTGGTTCAGCAATGGTGACGTTGGTGTTGTGATGGAGAAACTCATGGTAGGGGACGCACGCACGCACACACACACACACGCTTATGTTCTGTGTTCCTTAATTAATTCACTCACTTTTAAGTGTGTTAAAGTGAGCCAGTTGGCTCCCCGTCATCGACCCGGTCTTCCGTTGTGGCTAAAGCGCTCCTGTTCTCTTCCAGGCTGCAGCAGAGTATTGGCTGAATTTAAGCGTGGACGGCATCAAGGTATCTGACCTCACCGTTGCCACCAACTCTGTGGATTGGTCCAAGCTGCAGTCCGCTCTCCAGGACAACAGCACTGACAAGCCCAAGAAGAGGTAACTATGGCGGAAGGTTTCTCACTTGCTTTGGTTCTGCGTGAGTAGATCTGGCAATTTGGCCAACAAAATGTAAAGAAAAGCAAGACTCCACCTCTGAATTCTGTTTTTTTTTTTTTTTTTAAGAATTTGTAGGACTGATCTTTTTAGGGGAATATAATTTTCAGTAAAATGTCAGAACAAATAACTGTCAATGTTTCCCGAGAGACGGTGGAGATTAGAAGCATTCCAGGGCTGCAGGGGACTGTGGGTGGGGTCAGGGAGATCAACAAGAAAGGCATCCAGGTCAATGGTGCTTTGACACACTCTCATGGTGAAGCGACACCTTGTGGAGGGTTTGAGGAATGACACAAATTTGACTTTTAAAAACAAATCTAGTTTCAATATCCGAGGGGGTATTCCAAGATGCCGATCATAATTCTATGCTATTCCTAGAACAACTTATTGTACTTTCAAAAGCTAAAACCAGTGTAATCATACCACCTTCTTTTTTTTTTCTTTTTTTTCTCAGGCTGCTGATGGGTGTGGTTGAAAATCTTTCGGCTGAGGACGTTTCTGAGCTCGTCAACACCACAGGAGTAGATCTGGTCCTGTCTGACCTGCTCAGCAGCAAAAAAGGAGGTAGGCTGAAAGTGCCCCATTATTTCGCCCTACTCAGTTTTTGGCTGATTTCTATTACTTTGAACACGGTAGCATAATATTTTGGACAGAATACAGCCGTTATGTTTTTCATTTTTTACTTCATCCCTCCTTATTCTGTGTTTATTATGTCTAAATCTGGAGCCAACAATTGTCCGTTCTTGTGTTTAAAACCAACCAGTGGGTCCGAAGCGGCGCATTGCATGAGATAATTTTTCCTTCTGTATGTGCAGGTGTGGAGCGCATCATGGCCATGGACACCCTTCACACTCAGCAGAGAAGCCTCGGCTGGGGTCTGGGCGCCGCCCAGCACGACCAGCTGTCTAAACAGGCCGTGACTCCGGCCCTGATCCGTCTCTACCAGCTCCTGCTGTTCACCATGCCCGGAACCCCAGTGTTTACCTACGGAGACGAGATCGGCCTTCAGGCAGTGGTGAGCTACAAAGCTGATGAGACTTTTCCCAGTTTTTCGGTGACCTCACGAGTTGTTACAGAATGTGTGTGTGACCTTTAGTCTCTCTCCTCTTTTTGTTTCCTCATCAGAGTGGCGACTCTCCTAAGATGTTTTGGGACATGGATTCGGAACCCGCTGAAGGGGCTGTTGTCAACGAGACTGCAGCGGTAAGGGCGTGTTCACGGCGGCTGTTCGTGTAGAAAAGGGAGTCCTTGAGAAATTAATCATTCCAATTTAAATAAATAATAATATTTCCTCAATTCTCACATTTACAGGCCGAGCGGACAGAGCGCGTCGCCGTAAGGACGTGGTTCAAATCCCTCAGTGACCTGCGAGGAAAAGAGCGATCCCTCCTCCACGGAGACTACTACCCGCTCTTCTCCTCCGCCTCCTCCCTCTCTTTCATTCGCGTGTGGGACCAGAGCGAGAGATACATAACGGCTGTCAACTGGGGGTCGGCGGACGAGTTGCTCGCACTCAAACTGGCACCCACGGGCAAGTTCAACAGACGTGTCCCCGCCCAGTAACGCTCTTTAACAGTGGCTGGTTGTTTATTAACAGCGTGATCTTTTTGTTCCTGCAGAAGGAGTGGAGCTGCCTGAGATGGTCACGGTGAAGCTGTCGACTGATGCAGAACTGGAGGTGGGATCCACAATCAGCCTGGACAAACTCACCATAAAACCTGGACAAGCCGTCCTACTGCAGTTCCCCTATATAGGCTAGAGATGGCGCCAAAGTGCAAGGGAAGCTACCTACAGATTAGACTTGTTTAACAAAAATAAGAAACTACAGTCGGTCCTGATCCTTAGGAACAAGGTGGCATATTCAAAAGATACAGGTGTTTTTGTTTTTTTACGTTTTCAGATTATTTAGTAACAATTTAACTAAATTGGGTCGAATTAAATCTGCCGTACAAATACAGAATGTTGGCCAGTACAAGCTATACAAACACATTGTTTGGTTTACTTTTTTTTTTTTTTTTTTTGTGCTAGGATAAGACGTAGCCAACTCATGTTCATTTGTGATCTTTCATTGTTGACTATCTGTGCATTGTCCAAATATGTGAAAGACATTCCATTTGTATTCTTTGGGCATTTCTTTAGCACTCCTTATTGATTTGTTTTATTTATCATAACTTTTAAGGTTCTGTTTTAGTGAAACTTTTAACTCTGAACATGTGTGTTGACTCTGTTTGAAGTCTTCTGAGAATTTTAGTCAACAAAATTGTTGCGACTGGCATCAAGTCCGTCAGGTGAACTGAATTGGAAATGAATAAACGGAAAGTTCTGCACCAACTCCTGCGCACTCCCCGTGTTTTTGTGTGTGACGACGTTCTAAGAGTGGGCTTTTTTTTTTTTTTTTTTTTTGTGTATATATAAGGATGTTCTTTGTGCCGAAGATGATATCAGATGAGATGTTCGCTATTCTCAGTACGTACAGGTGTGAGTAAGTGTGTCACAGATGTGAACAGAGGAAGCACGTCTATGTTTTATCAACGTTTTATGGGCTCATTATACCTGACTAAAATGTACGCTGTGCTCATCCCTACGAGTTTCTCTAAATGGGTCATACGCCGTCTTTAAGTAGCTGCTGTGATGAACCTCCTTCATTATGTCACGTTTTAAATAAATGGCAGAGAGGACGTGTTAATGCTGAACGCTAAGCGACATCATGGCTTGTTTCACAGTGGTCTCCTGAGACCATTCTCGTTAATATAGTGATTTATATAAAATAAAAACTTCTCGTAAGATGAATCCGCATTGACAAAATCAGGGAGATGAATGAGAAGTATTCGACACAAATATAACACTTTTTTTCATAGAAAGTCAATGCGTGTGATTTGAAACTGCCGTCTTTCCTAAACATTATTGCTTGACTTGTTGCTCTAGGATGCTTTAGTTGAGTTTGAGTAGAGTAGACCTACTGAGACGGAAACATTGCTTTACACACTGTCTACAGATTTTATATCCACACTTTATTTTCTGTTCCAAGTGTTGACATGTCGGTTAGAGTGGTACAGAAGGAGAGCAAAAGAGGCACCAAGAAAAAACACTTACTTTAAAGCATCAAGGTTTTATCTTAATCAACCAAAAGTACTGTATTTAAGTACAATTTTGAGGTACCTAACTTTATTTTTTATGCTTCTTCTTACTACTTCTACAGCGCTCCACTGCAGTTTAGAGAGTACTACTAATGTACTTTATCTGGCAGCTGCAGTTACTAGTTATTTTGTATATTATAATTTTTTAGATACAAATCAGCTTTTGAGATATTTTTAGAGATTTTTATTTAAACAACCTAACAGTATATAGAGTAAAACTAGCTCCACCTCGACCAGCTACAACAATAAATTGAGTCACACATCCAGTAATGAAATATCCATTAATATGATAATATCACTCCGAAAGGGGTGTTTCTGCCTAATGAGTGCTTTTAATTTTGGTACTGTATCTATGTATATCATTTATATCTATTTATATAATTTTATAATATTTTGTTATGGTTTCTTTTGGTTGTGAAAATGTATTTGTTTAATCTTCAATGGTGTCTTTTAATCCCATGTCAGATGGGCTAAATGTTTGATCCCACACATGAAATATACAAATCAGGTAGTTTATTCATGAGCTGCTGAAGTCTTTTCAGTTTAGAAAGTGTCAATTTCTGAACCAGTTTCATCACACCTCCACGGTATCCTAAAGTAAACCCGGCATCGAACCCTCCTTTTTGATGAAAATGTCAAACGGTCCCTTTAACACCTGAAAGTCGAGTTTATTCTCAGGGTCTTGGTACAATACCGGGCCGCCGTGGTGCTGCGGTATCACAGGGGAGGTTTGAAGGTGATGATACCGGGAATCAGAGCCCGTCTCGGCACCTCTCTGCTGCACCCCACGCCGCTGCGAAACCCAACCACCGTCTCATCCACCGCCGTGCACACTCATGACTGACTCTCAGTCTGAGTCTGACACACACACACACACACACACACACACACACACACACACACACACACACACACACACACACACACACACACACACACACACACACACACCGTTTACATCACGGTGACATAAAGCTATGACCTTTCATCAGCTTTCATGGTGTGCACCATAGACACAAATGTTGTTTTACTCTGAAGTATAGCAGTGTAATCTACTCCATCCTGACACTTTAAAATGGAAAGCCCTCTGCGTGAAAACAAGATACTGTACATTCAGAAAGCGAATCACTCCTCTCAATATACGGACATTTACTTAACCATTTAATACACCACCAGGTCTTTGTAGGAAGCGCATGAAAAATGCTTGTTTCTAAAGCTCATTTTGTTAAGCTTCATATATGAAGTTTTGTGACTTGGTCAAGAGTATTTCAAGTCCATCTGTAAAGCCATTGGAGAGAGTTATAACTTGTTTTTAAACTTCTAGCCCTATCCTCTACACCAACACTGGACGAACAGGTATGCCCTGAAGGACGACAAAGAAGTTGATTGATTTTCTGAAAGAAGTTAATATACATTTTAATGATAATTCTCATTTCCCATCAGACAGCTCTTCGAGGATCAGTCCAGAGTGGCGACTGGCTGTGTTTTCCTCTCCTGAATTCTGTTGATTTTATGTTTGTTTAGCCAGCTTGAACACTCTTGTGTTCATTATGTGTTTCTTACGTGTGCAACCGGTCCTGTTCTGTTTAATTGTGTACAGTTTCGCAATGCTTGAACACCATCTGGTCTCGGACTTGCTTTGTGGTTATTTAGTTAGACGCAAAATTATTTAGGAACATGTAAAATATTGGCATAAAACCGAAATAGCCTAATTAACGTCTTGATGTTTCAGATCAAGTCCTCAAGATCAAATGAAGTAATTAATGCAGGAAACTTATCCTTACAGCACTTGTTGAACATTTTGGGGGAAATTCTCATTTGCTTCCTTGTCGAAAGTAAGATGAGAGCTGAAAGCACTCATCTCGAGGCTACGGCTTCCAGCTTCTTAGCTTAGCTTAGCACAAAGACTTGAAACAGGGGGAAATCGCTAGCCTGGTTCTGTCCTGCCCACTAATCGACTGTTCCTTCTGTCCAAACATCTGTCCAATCCAAACATCCACCTCTCCTGCGTACTGCTTCTCCGACCTTGGAGCCTAAGCTTGAGGTATTTTCCACTTAAAAGGCTATAGAAATGTATATTTCTTGGCGGGACATGGATGAGAAGCATAGCATGAGAAGATGATATCTGAAGCATAAAGGCTGGATACAGTTTAACAGCTAGCCTGGCTCACTAATTAACAGATGTTTGCTTGTGGACGGAGCCAGGTCAGTTGTTTTCCCCTACTTCTAGTCTTTGTGCTAAGCTAAGATACCTGCCTGCTTACTGTAGCTACATATATACATTTATATATATATATATATATATATATATATATATATTAGTGTGTTAGCTACCATGAAAGTGATATTGATCTTCTCATCTAACTCTCAGCAAGGCATCAAATACATGTTCAATTTCCCCCAAAACTAGAACAGGACTCCACAACAACAGTGTCCGAGACTACAAATGTACTCTTTACAAATTCTACATTTTTTTCTAAATAATGTGCCATTTTACTGCGTGTTCTCTGTGTGTGTGTCTGAGACATTAGGATATATGTGTTTGTGTGTGTGTGTGTGGCCCTTTAAATACATACAGACCAAAAGAGACCATAAGAGAAAATGTGGAATGAGAGGGGAGAAAAAGAATAAAAAAACCACTCAAACTGAAAGTGTGTGTATGTACATATATGTACACGTACTGTATGTGTGTGTGAGCGTGAGGTTGAAGCCGCATACTAGGGTGTTTTTCTATTGTTTCCACCATCACTATGACACAGCTTGTAACACACGCACACACACACACACACACACACACACACACACACACACACACACACACACACATACACACACACACACACACACACACATACACACAGTGCCATTATGACAAAGTGGATGAAGGGCTGAAAGATCAACTGAAAGAGCGACAGTCGCCGATCATCTCTGGTGAAACTACATCTCTCTCTCTCTCTCTCTCTCTCTCTCTCTCTCGTTCGCCATCTCTCTCTCCTCCCCCTTTCTCACACACATGTGTATCTACCGTCAGACCATACACACATGCACCTCACTGCCACTGGCACATCTCTCACCGTAATGACAACTTAACAGGTAGGAAGACGTTTCTCTTCACTTTTCTTTTCCCGTTTAAGCTCACTATAAGGCCGGAGCTTTTTAATTGAGCTTAGAGAAAGTTTAACCCAACATTAGCATCATTAGCATTATATCACACTACTAAAACAAACTTCTTTGTCATCATTTAACAGTTACTTTCCTCCAAGGCAGCCATATTTATTTATTTAAATAACATAAAAAACTGCAGGTGCAAACTGAATATGAATATGTAATAAGTGGGATTGATAAATCCATGTGCAGATGCAGACTGTAATGCTCGTGCAGCTACAAAATCATGTTTTTCTTGATGAGTTCTGATGAGTCCTGAGCCACAACGTTATAGCAGTGTTGTCACCCGCACCATGTTGTTGGTGTTTACGCCAAGAGAGGCTTGAAACCACAAGCTTGACTTTCTTCATTGTGAACACTTTCAAGATATCATCGTGTGATATCACAGGACCTGTGTAATACTTAAATATATATCAAGGATATTTGAAGTGTGGGATGAAATGATGGAGGCCATTTATTTGCGGAGCTTTGCTAGGCGTGTGAATCTACACTCAGTTTGCGCTGCATTTTGTTACACCTGTGTAAAACCGATATAACATCCCCGTACTTACTTATAAGGGTCCGTTTTCATCGAAATACTTTCAGATGTTCATTCAACATCTGAATGAATGAGTCATTTTGGAGGCTTTCATTTGTGGTACAGTTGCACTGTGTAAAAAGAGGCGTTCAAACGTTTTAGTCCGTCCAAACTGATTTAAATGAGGCGAACAAAACATTAGAAGAAGATGCTGTGGTGTTGTTGTTGCTATTTTTGGCCTCCTTTGAGTGTGTGACCTCCTTTGACATCTGGAGACAAAACGGGGGCAACGACCGCTTTTGCGCTTTTTTCGCCGTCAAGTAAAACTCCTGCCTCTGTGCCAACAAAGGCCCCGAATGAAAAGACATCTGTTTTGAACATTTTCAACCTGAAAATCAAGGCCCGGAGAAGGAGGATGAAGTCGCTTGCTTATTGCAGCCGTGTGCATCATGGACTTCGTCGCTCTATGTGGAAGAAGGGGTGAGATGAGGAAACCGGAAGAAGACTGCAGAACATTTCAGGTCCATCACGATCAGAGAAATATTCCCCTGTCATTGTTTTATCAAGTCATTGGGCCTCTGATGTACAGTGATTTTAAGTGTTTAAAACACCCCAATGAAATCGCATTAAAGCCGTGGGGTGAACAGCAAATTCAAGTTCTGCCCCGTATTCTGGATTGGAGTGCGGTCTGAATTTGGCTTTATGTTTCACGGGGCTTGCTCTATAGCGGAGCATCCACCCCAGCAAGATGCCGCTACACCATTCGTCAGGGTGGAGATGGTGTGTTTCTGCTGACGTGCAGCGTTTAGTATGACGATCCCAGAAGCTTTAGTCCCATCAGGCCGTGAAACCTTTTTTTTTATACAAATGTCACGTGACATTCTTTTCAACTGTGCTTTTTTAGCTTTGCGAAAAAAGTCAGTGTCTCCCTTCTCAGCCATGGAAACCTATTGTTTCCTCATAGTTGCTGTGGCCTCTTAGTGGTCTCCCTCACTCCTTAGCTTGAAAACGTTCTGATATTCTTCCCCTGATTGGGTAACGTCATCCCACAATGTTCCTTCATCTTTATGGTGCATGTTTTGCACCTAAAATCGCTTCCCTTATTGACTACAAACATTTGATTAGTGCGCAACCGCCGATCAATCGGCCGCACTAGTGATGAATTTGGCATGTCAGAGTAAAGGGGATAGATTTGTTTAATCTCGTGTTTTGTGCTTTTTATTTGCACTTCATTTAGATCACTCTGTGTTACATCCAGTGGGATTTAAAGCTGTAAAAATCTATTTGAACTTAATATTTCTTTCCTACGTGACTTAGTCATATTTGCATTGTGGTGTTAGTCACCGTCGAGTGTAAAACTACAACAGAAGGACAACTATAACGTAGAATACTACAGTATAGTGGAGCGAGGACTGAGGCCCATTATACATAATGGAAGACATCCATCTAATTAGCAGCAGGCAGACTTTGTAGAGGTGAGAGCAAGGTGCTTTGCATCCATACCACTTATTTAATATGAACACACCGATTATTACCTTATCAATGCTCACATAACAGTTTTCAGGAGCAGCTGGCTGATAATCATATGTTTACACTACACAGAAACCAAACACATCCTTCAATTTTTAAGAAATTCTTCTGGGCTGAGTTTGTTGCAGTTAATTTGGGTTGATAACTCTTTCTCATTTAGCTACTAAATAGTTTGATAATTTGTTGGATAAAGAGAGGTATTGTGCCCTGTAAAACGTCAAGTTTACTTAGGTGAATTACTTTTTACATTTTGATTTAGTAGTTGTATGGAATACATTTTTTTGTTTAAATATTTTTGTCAGTGTGACATAGTACAAACAGGCATGAAAACATGATATGAAAAAGACATTATAATGTGAATGTAGAACAGATTGTTAGTGGCTTTTGTTAGTGGGAGTATTGTATGTGTTTGTGTGCATGTATAAAAGTGTGTTGTCTAAGTGTATCATATCAATACCTGAAAAACTGCGACAAGAGGAATGTGCATATTGGTCCGAAGGAGAAAGAGGAGGTATAAATAAAAACTAAATAAATGGTAATAATAATAATATTGGTATATACTACCTAAATAGGTACTAATACTACTCATAATAATATAAATAATGATAATAAAAAAGTAGAAAGAATAAGTAAATGAATCAATAAATAGTATCTTTTATCTATTTAAGAGAACCTTTATGTTATCTTTAGCTCATGGGTGTCTTTGCCTGTGGTCGCCCACAGACCTTTAGGAGGGAGATGGCCCACTGCGGGTTGTGGAATAATGTTCAGGGTTAAGTTCATCTGCAGGTTTTGTGTCGCTGTCTTTCACCATTAATTATAAAAAAACTCAATGATCCTCATGGGGAACTCGGTGATGATTATGGTATGGCCCCGTGTGGTGAATATATTAATAATCGCATACATCAGAACGTATGCAACTGTTTCTTTTTCTGCGAACAGTGATTAAGTTTATGTTTAAATAATATAATTAAATAAAGTTTTTTGAGTTGATACATTACAACCAAAATGACAAAAAACGGGTTGCAACTTTGAAAACTGAAATTAGTGGGTTTTTTATCCGGAGAACAAATCGACTATAATTCATTTTATTCTAAAGAATGTAAAAATACAATATCTAATGGCACTATTTATTTAATCTGTGTTAATCATTAAACTGGCAGTTTAACCACTCACCAGAATTATATTAGTATGGTTAGAAGTGCATCAGCGGCCAATTAATTTGGCATATAGGAAATATGTTTTTCCAAGCGCAAAAATACATAATACCATTTCGATGACATTCTGCACATAAAAAAAGAGAAGACGAAACCCTATAATGGTGATATCACATTCATTCTGTTTATATATTCATAAAATGTGCCAATGACTTCTTTCAGTTCACCTTCAGTTGACCTTTCTGATCCCAATTCTAATCGATTAGTGTATTTGAAATTCAACACTTTGGAATTATGAAATAGAATAACAATTGTTGGTATTTTCATCTATGTGTGGAGAAAATACAATAATGGAAAGTATCACATTATTAGTACCACTGTAGCTAGTATAATTGTACTAGCAGTGTGTGTGTGTGTGTGTGTGTGTGTGTGTGATCAGATTGAAAGTGATGGACTTTAACCAAATAGATGGACGTGATCATAAAGTTGCCATTCATTTGTGCTATACTTATGGACATAACAAGATGCTGAAGAACATGTAAAGTTCAGATAAATAGTTTTGCCACTCTCAAACCGAGCTTGATAACTTTCTCAGGTGGCTCATGGGTCATGTGAGAAAACAGCTTTGGACCATTTTTATCGATCAGTTTGTTTCGAGTTGCAGCTTGAACACGGTTGTCTCTTTCAAAGGAACGCGTACCCAACCTTTGGCACATTTTAAAACATGCATTGATAAATAAAAGTCCATCATGTGAAATGGACAACATTAGAATGTCCCTTGGCATCAACCGTGGAGCCACATATTTTAAAACAAAATCAAATGGCGCACTGTGCTGTAGTTACTGTATTTCATCATTTTATGCATTTTATTTTACAAATGCTTTGAGGTGGGCCCTCCTGTGGTGAAGACTGTTGATTTTACATGAACGACGCCTGTAGCAGTCTTAAGAAGCGCAGCATTGCAGTCACATGTGCGCACAGCGGGGTCTCTGAACATTCTTTTTGGCCTGTGATCTTCTTTTAGATGCAAAAGCTCTTGGTAAGCTGTCATGTGATTCTCAGGCCTCACATTTACTCCTTTGTTAGAGAATCAAACGCATTGAAAGTGGAATAGGCTCCAAATATTTCCAACCTCATTATTTCTAACACATCAAATGTCAATATAGCCGTTTTAGAACTCTTTGTGCACTCGGCGTCTTTGCTTTTGTTTGCACGTGTTTACGAATGAAATACTGATCCTAAATTACCAAAAAGCATCAGACACAGAAAGGGATTTTTACTGCACTGGGGTAAATCTATTAGCCTCAAATGTTTGTATAAAAAGGCATTCGAGGACATGATTTCTTTCACCTGCTTCTTGTGTGAAGAGCAGTCTGGTAGCAGTTTCGCTTTCCCTGAGCAAAAAAAGCCTGTTTCTCCATGTTTTGCGATACACAATGATTCATACTGTTTGCCGGTTTAATTTGTCCCTCGTCCATTCGGTTACTCTCTTCCCGCTAGTCGGCACTTCTTTTCTCAGTGATGAAAGACTGACGGAGCGACCGAACGGAGAAAAAAAAAAAGTCCAGAAGCGCTTCTCTCGTTCCCCCTCCTCTGCTCCCGCAGCTTTTTATGGTGACTTTGAGAGAAAACTAGAGAAGCGTCTCCCCCGTACGCACTCCTCCGCACTCCCCTTCCATCCTCTCGCATCCTTTCATTCACACATTTCTTTATTCGCCCGTTTTGTCAAGGTTATGTGCGAGACGCAGACAGATTAGCAGAGCATGTCTGAATCACTGGTAGAAAGGCCGTTGGATGGTTGGAGTTTTAGCTATTTTAACAAAAAGTAAAAAAAACGGTAGATGTTTGAAGGCTAAACGCTGAACGCCTTATTGGTTGCAGAAGTCGTGCAATAATGCATTTGGAGACGTTTTTATTTCTTTTTTCCTTTGATCCTGTTGTATACAGTTGGTAAATAAATTGTTTTTCTTCACCGCACTTAATTATGAAATATTTTGAAAGGAGAACATTTTATCCTAAAATGTGTGATTGTAATGAGAAGGATTAAAGCCCACGTCAAATTCCATCTTCGGTGAGCACGAACAACGTAAAAAAAAGTCTCGGAAATACGCTGTATTAATTCCCTTTCACTGTACATGTTTCAGGAATCTCACTAATTTTGGTAAAACTCTGGCGCAGCAGAATCTCACTCCCCGCTGTCAGAAAAGAGGCATGTTGTTTGGCTGCAGTGTAAGGATTGAAAATATGGAATCGGTCGTCTTCCTGGTTCTCGGGTCCTTCCCACAGCAATGTAAAGATGACTCAGATATCGACATTGACCATATTTTTTAACATTAATGAAAAAAATTGGTTTTCAATAGCTGAGACTCAACACGAGCATATCACGTATGCTAGTGTTGAAGTTATTGGGTCACGCAAGTCGTGTAGATACCACATTATTGTCTACTCTCCATGTTAATGCTGAGGTTTCCAGCTATGAGAATGAGTCATACTGTATCAGTGACCTCAGCATTAACATGATCACCTACACACACACCGACACACACATCTGCTCCTTTTTTCTTCATACGCTCTCTGGAAGGTGATGAAGTTGCTTAGTTGGATCATAAAGCAAAAATGATTTCATGCTCTACTTGTAACATCTGTTGTTCATTTACCAATACACCAATACATGATCTGTTCGAGGATTGTACACGTTTGTACATGCAAACGGCTCCGTTTCACAGAAGCGGTTCGATAGCACTGCTGGCACACAGATCGCTAATGATTGCAGAGTCACGTTTTCACTCACAAATTGCACATTTGTGCGTCCTGCAGGGCCTCACAAGCATGGTGTTTGTTTTGATGAGCGAAATGCGCCGAGCGGGAAATGATGAAATTTGATGAACGTGGCCGAATGGACAGCAATCTGCGGTGTCATCTCAACAAGGGACACAACTTTCACTTACAAAGATTTGTGCACAGGGACAGCAGATATGATCTGTTATCAGATATAAATGTTCGTCCCTGAACTAACGCAGTTCTTTAGACGCTTTCAGTTCTGGTACAATAGTTACACAGTTTTCCAGATTTAGAAAGTGATGAAGGAAATTCAAGTGGTTTACGTGCAGTTGGGAGGAAGTGGCAGTTCCTTTGAATACTTCTATTTTGTGAAATTTTAAACCTTTACTTTGTACATTTTAAAGTTGACGATAGTATTCAGCATAATATTATATTACAAAATATAAAATTCATATTATAGATTTACTCCACTACATTTCAGAGGTAAATATTGTACTTTTTACTGCTTTGCATTTACTTTTTACTGATCTGATGATAATCATTTTGCAGGTAATCTTCCAGGTTAAGATGCTCATAAAATAGGATGAAATGCTCAAGTCTTTAGCTGCACGATAAGAATACTGAGCGAAGGAGTAAGACCTAGCATCACACGGATTACAAAATAAAAATACTGCCGTTTATGTAAATTAATAATTCATGTCCCATTCTTCTTTGGGATGAGTTTTGTTATACTGTATGTTAATATAGTTTTTTTCAAGCCAGTCAATAGATTACGGTAAGATGTTGAATGTTGACGCAGAGAATTGTCTTCTCTTTAAATTAGTACCACTAATGTTATTTAAACTGATTAATTACTCCCTGTCTTGTCTGTACTTACCAGCCGTGTGTGTGTGTGTTTGGCAGAGGAGTTTCTCAGACTTGTGGACCTTCCAGTGGTTATGTTTGAGGTTACGTGTGCATGTGTGAGTAGGTGTTTTAAAAATATATGACATAACATAGAAAACAGCTCACTTGCACGTTAAAGGTGCATACTATATGTGTGTGCATGTGTGTGTGCGTGTGTGTCTATGTGCGTGTGTCTATGTGTGTGTGTGAGGGGGCGGGTGGGGCTGAATAGTGATTAGAGGGTTCCCTGAACCTCATCGTTTGTCGCAGTTTTCCTTCCTGTTTCATTCTCTCTCATTTCCTGTCAGCTGACTCAGCCAGAGAATCTTGATCTGGTAAACATCTACGCTACCGCTTATGCACACACACGCTCGCTCACACACACACACACACACACACACACACACACACACACACACACACACACACACACACACACACACAAGCATGTATGCTTCAACACTCATGTACAGGTACACACATAACTGAAGTACTGAAAGACACGTGTGATTTTTTTTCTCACACATACACACATATTTATTTGTATATACATACAGCCTGTACAAAAATTGGAATGTATGTAAAAAAAATAAATAGTAAAAGTACATTTATTTCAACTCTTGATTGTAAAATTTCAAAGATTGAATGTGTTTTTGTACAAATCCTGAAGTGGTTTAGTAACTCAACATCAGCATACATGTTTTTAAAAAGAAAGGAACTACAGAAAAAGAACTACAAAAAAGCAGAGTGCACAAAGACTGAGGGAAGCAGAGAGATAAAAAGCGAGTAGGAGACATAAGAAGAAAGGTAGGACAAGAAAGAGATAGAAAGCAAAGTTGGGCGTATGGTGAGAGAGACAGAGAGAGAGCGAGAGAAAGAGAGAGAATGAGAGACACACAGAGACAGACAAGGATGGGCAAAGAGACGGAAACAGAGACGGAGGAGGGGGACAGAGAGATAAAGATAGCTGAAAGGAGGGAGATCCGTCAGCGTTTGTTTCCTCAGGATGTGGTTACCACGACGACAAAAAGCCAGAGAGGCAACATCACTACTCGCTGGTCCCCTTCTGACACCTGCAAGAGTGTGTGTGTGTGTGTGTGTGTGTGTGTGTGTGTGTGTGTGTGTGTGTGTGTGCGTGTGTGTGTGTGTGAAAGTCTGAATGTGTGATTGTGTGTGTGTGTGTGAAAAATACTTTGTATCTGTGTGTCATTGGTTATGTATGTGTGTGTCCATTTTACTTAAGGTATGTACGACAGACTGTGTGAGTATGAGTGTGTGTAGGTGTGTGTAAAAGTCAAAGTCATTGTGTATGTGTGTGTGAGTCCATTTACTTGGCTGTGTGAGTATATGTGCGTTCGTGGTGTCAAAAGGGGGAGAGAGAGAGAGAGAGAGATAGAGAGAGAGAGAGAGAGAGAGAGAGAGAGTGTGAGAGAGATAGGAAGGACTAGGTGCGAGGCTGTAAATCTGAAGAGGGAAATAAATATACAAAGACGCAAGACGAAGCAAAACGAGCAAAAAAAGAAGTCAGAGAGAACGATGAAGACAATCAGAAGAAGAACCAGGACCAGAAAACATGAACAACAGAGGAGGAACATATGTGAAAAGGAAATTAGACGCCAAGAACTGGTAAAAAAAAACAAAAAAACAACCCTCAGAACGTATACAGTGTATTTGTCACTTCATCTCGTCTTCCTTCGTTCTTTCTCTTTCTGACTCACTCACTGTCCTATTTAGAGCAGAATGTGGTTTCAAGAAAGAGAAAAAGAAAAAAAACAACGAAGACTTTAAGATTTGATGCAACGCAATGTTCACTGTTTGTACTTTAAGCGATTTTCTAGCAAGCTAACTTGTCTTTTAATCTGTTTGATTTGATGGCAAACTAAAACCAAATGGCATCCGTCGAGACCTACAGGAATACGCACGCAAAAAACTGCTAATCCGAGCTTGATTTGCAGTAAAAAAAGGCGCCATTACTTTGAACTGGCATCCTGCGTAGCCTGCATTGTTAATTTCAGGTAATGACATATCAGGGTAATTCATAGTACAAATAACTGTTGGTACTATGCATAGCTTATCAAAAAAACTAAAATGCCCCTAAAACCTGCAGGCCTCTGTACAAACTATTTATAGACGGGGGATTTTGGAGACGTGAAAACTCTTGCCGGCCCTCGTTACTTGAATCCGGTGTTTGAATCCTGTCGGTAAGTGCTCCCTATCAAGATGTAAGCGGTTCTACACATACGGGGAGCATTTCTTCAACAAGGCAGCCAAATCGTCAGCACACAGAAAGTGGCATTTCACAGTAATGAGTTAGGGTGCTCAGAAGATCCAACACACAAGTATTGCACTTATTCTGTGACCCAGTTAGGAATTATAGCTATATTACCACTGCGAATTTGACCACAAATACCTCACCTTTCGATAACTGGTGGATGCTCTTTACCACGTGGTTAACCCTCTACTGTCACAGAGACTCATGGGTCCTTATACTGAGATCACAGCTATGAACATTTGTGAGCCCATCCAAACACTATGGAAGCCTCAAATTTGGTAAAAAGGGCTCATCTATACTGTTGAGTACTTGAGGTACTAGTTAAAGTGATACTGCTAATGTTGTGAATGGATTTCCATTTTGTTGATTTATGATTACACTTTGTTTCTGTCTGTCTCATGTAGGCACTCTAGCTACACCCAGCGAACCATCATGGACGACCCTTCATCCACCCAATCCTTCCCCAACCACCATCGCCACCGTCCATCCTTTCACCTCACCCTGCCCAGCCTTCAAAGCCCTGTAGTGGGATACCCGTCCTCTCAGCCTGCCCTGGACCCTCAGGAGCAATATGGAAGTAGAGGGGAAGAATCCACGAACTCCTTCCCAACTTCAAGCACCTCCTCTGGGGGAAGGAGGAGGAGCAGTGACAGAGGCTTCCCAAACACAAGCAGTAGCTGTTTGGACGGAGATGCCAACTTGGGAGGCCATCTTGACGGAGAAAGCGGGTTAGGCAGCCATTTTTCTGACGCTTGGTATGGCGGTAGCAAAAAAGAGGAAGTTTGGGACGACGTGGAGAATTGTGAAAGCACTGCAGACAATTTTTATAGAAGAGGTGATTGCTACAGTAACGCAAATGATGTTTTTTACCCCGTCAATTGTGACAGTGAGGAGGGAGTCAGGCGTAAACTCAGAGCGAACTACAATAATTATACCCATGTCGGCTGTGATGCTAAAGGCGATGCAGTTTACAACAGGGAGGCTAACGTTAGCCACTTTACCAAGCAAACTACTTCCTACACCAGAACTGCGGCGGGGAGCTTTAGTGACAGCAGTGTTGATTATTCAAGAGTGAGTGATAACTATTTAGGAAGAGAAGAAGATTACGGGTCCAGCTGTGGCTCAGGTGAGGATCAGCTTCAACCAGCGGAGGTCGAGGGACCCTGGCTCAGTGCCTCTCCCTCGAGTCAGACCGGAGAGGGCAGGTGGAGGGGAACAGTGGACACCATCGGTTATGCCTCAGGGTGCCTACCGCAGAGATCAGCTATCGGCGTCAGCGGCGAGACGTACACACAGAAACTGGACTCCTTCTCTGACGCTTTCCTCTCCCAGCGAAAGAGAAGATTCCCGATGATTCCCGGTGGAGATGCTTCTGGACAGATCTGTGAGTTTGGCATAGGGAGAGGAGAAAGCCCTGGATTGGTTAAGTCAAGGCACAGCTGCGCTTTGGATTCAGACTCCTACCGGCCTCCCTCCTCCTCCTCTTCTCCGCCCACTCACCCCTCTCTTCTGTCCTTCCAGTCTCCCCCCACGTCGTCCCACATCATGCCTTCAGTTCTTAGTCCTCCTCCCACACCTCTACCTCCTCCTTACCACTCACCCTCCAAAATGGACTCTCCCATCGCATTTGGGGGCACCGGACATTCAGTGTCCCAGGGGGGGGAATCGCTTGGCGCGCTCCAGTTTTTCGCTTCGCACCTTCAGTCTCTCCCTTCTGTTCCTTCCCCCGGGATGATATGGAAGTTTCCACCGCTGACACACAGCTTCCCACAGACGTCAGGCGACCCCGGCATCATCGAGGGCAACCTGAGACCTTCTCATGGCTGTGACTATGGCAACATCACAGGTAAGGCATAGTGTGCATTTTTTGGAAGGAAAATATGACAGTAAGAATTAAACTGAACAAATCTTATCGAGAGGCTGTCATAACTTTTTGGGAAAGAAGAACCACACCTGAAATAGACTAGCGTACATGAACATGAAATGATTTAAATTAACTCAATTTCCCCCCTCTTTGACTTAAAAACCACAGGTTCAAACCCACATGTAAATTTACGGGACATGTGGGTTTTTTCGTAGGTGAGCTTGTGACATTTCCCATTTCCTGTATGCAAATTACTATTTCACTTTTCACATTTCGTAACAGACCTCTTTGCACTATTTTATACCATGTGAAAAGTAAAATGTTCATGAAATACCAGAATTTAGTCCAGATTTTTTGTATGTGTGCTTTGAGTTCACATGTGGGTTTTCACAATAATTGATAGTGTTTCCAAATAAGAAACTGATTCTGTCAGAGTCTGGCGTAACACTTTCCTGTCTGCACAGATACCAGTGATGTTTCTGTCTTGTTTTGTCTGACTGTCAGTCATACTCAAAATGATCAAGTAGTTTAACAGTTCATCATGGGGCATTGACTTCCACTGTTTATTGTCCTCCCCCTTCTCATTTTTTCCAGCCTCCCACGTTCAGTCTCCAGAAGTGGCATTCCTCTCTTCCACATCCTATCTTTCATCCCTCCATCCATCCAGAGCTCTCTGTCCCTCCAGCACTTCATCCCTTCATCCATCCTTCCATCTTCCCTCTCGTCCAGCTCACTTTTCCAGCCAACATTATGAGGCCGCAGAAAAGATAACCCCACACATGGTGACCCAGAATGTAAAGAATGAACAAACCAATCTGAACCAATCACAGCTGCAGGTAAAGTCATCACTGGTCACCACCACTGGAAACAATTTGAGCAAATTTAAAGAACATGTTTGATATTTGAGGTCTATTTCCTCCTGGTGAGTTCGGAACAAAAAAAGTTATAGCGGGTTTGTGTTTATGCATCCAGGATAATGAGGTCCAGCTTAGGTTAAAATCATAGATACATTGCTACATTTAAGGGAAGAAAAACCTTCAGTTGATGCATTTTGTTGATTTTGATTTGATCTGGTGGATTTTAGCCACAAAACAACATTTTATTGTCTACTTTTGGTTTTAATACCGTCATCTCAATAACAGCATTTAAAAAACAGTTTAGGGCTTCCGTAACATCTGCAAAACAGCATCTTAGCATTGTCTTTGTTATCTGTGTGTTAGCATACTGACTTTAGCACTGTGCTAGTGCTCTGCCCAAGTACAGCCTCACAGAGCCACTAGCATGACTTTAAACTCTTTTAGCTTATTTTGTTTCACTTTCTCTTTATTAGTCCGTAAGGACCATTCTGTTGACTGCTTCAACCTCTTGAGTTTATTGGAAGTATCCAGGCCAAAGTCATCTGTTAATGTAAAAACAAGACATTGTGCTTTTTCAGCTCTTCTTCTTCATGAACAACTACTGCATTTCAAAAGCCACATTTTCACAGTGTGGTTGCCAGTTTTGCACACTGTCGTTACTCTTCCATCATCAGAGACTAGGTTTTCAGGGGGGCAACACTCGCTACAGCTGGAGAAGCTGTGCATAAGTAGTGGGCGGACGTGTAAATGGTTGTTTGTCAAAAGATTACGTTAGCTCCAACTGCATTTCTGTTTCTAAAACCACAGTCTTCGTCTTGGTTTGTATTTTAGACTTGTTGAATGGTTGTAGTGTATACATGGGACAGATTTGGAGTTGGTGAAAGGCACATTATTCAGACTAAATACTTCAGCTTTGAGAATTTTAATTGTTCACACTACATTTCGCTCTTTTGTTTTCCTTGTGCTCTTACAGCAACAAGGCGTTCCAATCTACAATGGAACTCCATTTCCCAGTATCCTTCACGCCAACAAAGGCCAGAAGAGGGGTCGGTACACTCCTCAACCGCTCCTCAATCCCGTTCGTAGGGGGACGGGTCTCTACTCCTTCATATCATCTCTCAACCACAGAGAGAAGGAAACCACATGTGGAGAAGAGGAAGATGAGTGTGTTGTGTTACCGTAAGTAAAATGTTGAAGCAAAATTTGCTTTGAGTCTTGATTGTTTATTACCTTTGCATTGGTTAGCATGGTATCTCAAAAACAGGGTGAAGAGCCAAGATATTTTGTTCACATTTTTTTTGTTGTAGATCTGGATCCATTGTATTGGTTATAACCCTTCCAACCCTCCTCTCTCTTTCTCTCCAGGTTTGTCAATGTGGGCCATGATTTCCAGGCAGAGCTTCCTCAATGCTTTGTGGCTGTGGAAGGGTCAAAGGTGTGGTCACCAGAGGAGGAATCTCCGAGGGAACAGTTGCTCTGGAAACCGTGGGACAAGCTGGAGGAGGCTACCAACCAACAAGACCAAGGTAAATGGCATTTACTTGTCAAATTTACTTTTATTTGTAAAATATATCTTTCCAACCGTTTTTAACAGACCAGCTTTGGAGTAATAATTGCACCGAAAATGCCAGTGAATTCTCAGTTCTTCGAGATTACAATCGACGGATACGTTTAAGGGTCAAAGCTTCAGCAACCAGATGGAAGAAGAATCACATAGTCTAGTATACTTAATAAAGTGTATGATGGAGACATTTTTTATTGGCCCCATGGAAGATAGACCCTGAAAATATAACAAAAATCGGTTCATTGTCTATCATGCCCCTTACTGAAAATGCTCATGTTTTGTGTGTGTGTGTGTGTGTTTGTGTGTGTGTGTGTGTGTGTGCGTGTGCGTGTGCGTGTGCGTGTGCGTGTGTGTGTGTGTATGCACAGTGGAGCTCCTGTTGTCTATGTGCAGTTCCAGCTGTGTGCCAGGAGGGGGCAGTAACACAGAGCTGACTCTGCACTGTCTGCACTACTGTCAGGGGAACACAATGGTAAGCTCTTCAAAGGGGAATTTTAGTCCCTGTCTTTCTTTAATCTTCACTAACTATTCTACCATGCACTCATTAAATCACTTTCATCACTCCTCCAGCCATCACGACTCACTTCCATGCATCACTACTCACCTACTCATTCTCTGTCATTTCTTTCTACCTGCCTTTCTTTCTCTTACTCATCCATATCCAGTTCATTCTCTTCGGAGCCATTGCATGCCTCATCTGTCTGTTCTGTGCCTCCTCCGTCCCTCTCTCCTGCTCAGGCCACGCTGGACATGCTGCTGTTCTCACAGCCCTCGCCAACAGGAGACTACCACTACTCTGGTAACCTTTCACCTTCGGCCTCACTCTAACTCTTGGGTTCCCTATGCCTGTTGAGGGATCACTCCTAAATGGTCACCCGCTGTTCACACAACTCTTTGGCTTGATTATGGACATTCAAACAGAGTTAGCTCCACTCGCAACTTGGTCAAATTCTACCAGGACAGAAATAGAAAAGAAAGTGGGATGAACTTAAATGTGTTGCAGTGAAAGGCAGATTGGTGTTTCTCTGCAACAGCCAACAGTTGTATGAATTTCAAAAGGGGAGTCAGCAAAGGAGTAACCATTCCCAATGCTCTGTATGTACAATAGTAGCCTTTGTAGAAGCCCAAACCTCCTGCCACTTTCATCACACGCAAACTCCACTCTCTCTCTCTCTCTTTGTTTCTTTGGTGCATTCAAGTCCACCAAGAACCCCGTAAAGTACAAAGAAGACATTGTTCTGCATACAGTGTTCACTTACGTGAATGTATTCCAGTAGACAGTTTAACAACATTCTGGATGTCTTAAGTCCCATGTACAGTATGTCTCTGCACTCCCCTCCAGCTATAGACACCCTGAATGACTCCAGGTTGTTTGTTTGTTTTATATTTGTGGGTTGTCCTCAAACAACCCGTGTATCTGTATTTATCAACTCTTTCCTCCCCCCACCCTCTTCTCTCTCGCTCTGTAGGTAGTGATTGTTGGACAGACAGTGAAAAGAGTCTCTTCAGTGCAACTCTGGGAACTTATGGAAAAGCCTTTTCACTCATACAGAAAATGGTATACCTATTATTCCCTGCTTGTGCTTACGCAGCCATTGAGCCAGTGTTGACAGCTGTCACATAAACACATGGAATAGAAAAAGAAAAGCATTCACGTTAATTTGGTCCACCGCTGCACCACTTGGTGGTTGTTTTTGTGTGCAGGGTCACTTCACACGGCTGAAGTAGTATTTTCGGAAGGTGCAGGGAGTGCTGGGTTCTTTTATTTTGCCTGCACCTCTTTGGTTTGTGATGACTAACAGTGCACTGTTACACATGTAACTTCACAGAAAAAAAGTATGGTTTTGATTAAATCTTATGCAACTATGCGATTACTAAAAGTGCACTAGCACCATCACTGTGCAGCTAACTCAGTGGAAAAGGCTCATAAACTCAGTCCCTAATAAAAGGCTGGACGTCCCAGATTATAGTTCATATGTGGCAACAGTACGTTTCAGCTTGATTATGTTTTCTGAAATATGTTGACTAGTGTATTTGGACTCAAGCTGAAAGAGACATGGGAAAAGTAACACTGTCAGGTTGTTTTTTGAGTGCCAAGTATTCACTATGTGTGTGTATGTTGCAGGTGAGGACTAAGACCATGTGCCAGTGTGTTGAATTTTACTACCTGAGCAAAAAGCTCCAGGACAAGCAGAAGAAACAGAAGGAGGAGGAGAACAGAGACGCATTAATGGAGCAGCAGAAAAATGTAAGAAACACCTGACAGAAGTGTTGTAATCTTTTTGCCTCTTGTCAAGATGTCCCATCTGATCCAGGGAGTCTGGTTCCGCCTTTTGCTTTAGTTCTCATCCTCTTTCTATCATTCTCTTTTTTCCTGTTGTTGTTGTCCTGCAGTTATTTGTCTATTCCCATGATACTCTGTGGGCTCCACTGTGCTATGCATCCGGATCTCTGACTAATAAGGTTATTAGATTAGAAACAAGTTAAACAGAAAAGTGTTGTGTAATAAGTTAAATACTTGAAATGTTTATCCGGCGTGGAATGCAGCTCAGTAGCACTGTTGCTTGAAGTTTGTCCTGTTCTCATAGATGACGCCCATCTGTCAGCCAATGGACAGGCAATTTGGCCTAGAGGAGGCAGTTCCTGTGCCCTCATTGGCCAGCTTCTTCCCCTGCAAGCTGTGTGGCAAGTGAGTGGGAATAATTATACTAAACTCCAACTCCAACTCTCTCTGCGTTTGGCATCAGAGCAAGCTAACAGGTGGTTTCGATTTTCAAGTGTTCTTTTCAAGCCAGTCTTTCCTCTCTCCTCGCTCCAGAATGTTCTATAAAATCAAGTCCCGTAACGCTCACATGAAGATCCACCGCCAGCCTCAGGAGGATTGGACCGACAGGCGGCTGCAGCAACAGCTCCTCACCCAGCGTATGGCTCTAAATCGTCCCACCAACCTCATGCCCTCCCCAGGCAGTAACCTGCTCCCTCCCCAAGCAACCACTCTGACCTTTCCCTCGTCTGGCCTCGCAGGAACATCAAACAACAACAAAAATGCTGCCAATGTCCTCAACCTTGTAACCAATAGCAACGCCATCACTCCTAGTAATGCCAGTGTCCTAGATCCCAGCGCTGTGGTAACATATAGAAACATCGCTGCTTCAAACTCTCGTGTAATCACCAATATCGAAGGCGGTGACTCAAACCAAAGAGAGCCCACCGCTGTCTTACCTCTCCACCAACCATGGGGCCCATATGGACAAGGCCCCGACCCCGCTATCTTCTACTGCAACACAGAAGGGAAAGACACTGTAGGAGCTGGGACAGTGGGGGTTAAAGAGCCAGTCAACTGGCAGTAGTGTTAACTGTCCCAAAAGCATTACCACCACTGAGACTCACCAAAAATGTGTTTTTTTTACTCAACCCAAATTTTAACTCAAACTTCAGTACTTTTTCAAATATTTCAAGGTAACATCATCACAATTTATGTATGTTTGGTTGTATATTGTGTATTTAGATGTGTTGCATATTTAAATGTTTTGTTATGCATTTGACATTTGAATAAAATCTGTAACCTCATGGTACTTTTTGGTGTTTCTGACTTCTGTAAAACCACAATTACATGGATTAAACAAACAATATATAACATGTTAATTTGTGGGCTTTAGAGGTGCTGGTAGCATGTTTAGTTTTTTTATGTTCCGAGAGAGCCAGGCCCTGTTTCCAGTCTTTATCCTAACCTAAGCTAACTGACTTCTGGGCGGTATAGCTTCAAATCAACTTTTATTTTAGCATTTGCAAAATAATTTCTGAAACTATGGCCCTCTTTGTCAAAACTCTGCACACAAAAATGTAAAACATATACAAAAAACACATTACATCTCTAGAAAAAGCCAAAACTTCATTCAGACAAATATGAGAGTGAAAGTGTATTTTCCAAAACATGGAACTATTCCTTTAACTGCCACACAGCCCTTTGGAGAAGTGAGGATGAGCCAAATTGTCCTCACTTTCCAATAATGTCCACGTTCGGAAAACGGTCCTCACAAAGTTAGACAAACATGAGCACACACATATTCACAAACACTCACAGACACTCACGTAGTTGGCACAACGATTTCAACACACGGCTTGTTGAAAGCTTTTGATATAACACCATAATGGGCTAATATTGACCTTGGTAGACCATCTCCTCTCTTACAGCTGTCTGGTGTACGTGTGTGCCCAGGATTGACCTGTTGATGGTTAACTACTGTGATTGTGTGTGTTTTCGTGACTGTGTCCTGCAAGATGCCAGGAAAGGGGCATTGTGACAGTGTGTGGGTAGCCTCTACAGTGCCTGTAAAGAGAGTAGGCCTGTTAAAATTCATATTGAAGTTGATCTAAAATACAGAAAACAAACAAAAGCACACGTAAGGAGGATTTTTGTTGACAAAAACCCCCAGAAACAAACATAAATAGCATCCTGTCCCATCATTATTTAGCTAGTGTCCATTTCCAGGAACCGCAGATTATGTCTTCTCTTCTCTTTCATGTTTACTTTCAATAAATCTGTGCTGATTTGTCAGTTATACTTGTCCATCCGCGGGCTCAGGTGCATTTCTCAAGGCGGAACGTATTCTTTGGTACGATATCTTTATGAGTGTTCCTGCCACTGTGATAGTGATTACAGTGTTTGTATGGGTGTGTGTGTAGTATTTACGTCTCTTTGTTCATGCTTGTATAATATGCCACATGTCCTTCAAGGTATACTTAAAAAAGTAAACCTGTGAGTAAGTAGGTTCATGAATGTGTGTTTGACTGTTTTATTCATCTGTTTGTATGCACACCCCTATAAATGGTTCCTCCCCTTGACAAAAGTCCACCATGTCTGGCACAGTTTGTCTGCCCTCTTTTCTCTATCTGTCTGTTTTTTTTCCTGATTCTTTTAAAATATGGAGCATGAGGTGTGGCGAGATAGTACATATTCCGATTTTTTGTCTTTTCTTGCCCCGGGGTCCACATCCTCCTGTTTTACTAGTTTTAACTTCCCAGAGCTACGATAAGCTGTGGCAATCTTGTTTTCATGCTTTAATCGGAAAGTCTTCGCTCTGCCCAGAGCAGGAAGAAATCAGAGGGGGAGTGGCAGCCAGCAACAGTCCTGAATGTTGGGCTTTTTTTCAGTGAGCACAAGCGCGTAGATAAAGGGGGAGAGGGAGACCAGACCAATGGGGTGAGGGAAAGGGGAGAACGGGCAGAGAATAAACAACAGAGAAGTTACTGAGCAGTGGCTATTCACCTATTCATGGTGAGCAGCTCTTTGCCAGTTCACTGAGTCTCTCCCTCAGGCAAGAGTGATACCAGTAAACAAAAACAGCCTTTTCAGTCATTCCACTGTCGAGACAAGGGTATGACGCTGAGGAATGCCATACTAATAAAACAGCACTTTTTACTTTTTAAAGGGGAAGTATTGTTGACAATGACTGTGTCTTATTAGTTGGACAGCTACTGTACATTCTTATCCAATATATTATCTCATTCCTTCCAGGACACTCCAGCTGAGGTAATACCAGGCTGCATGTACAATTGCAGGAATGTCCTCTTTTGGCACATTAATGCACACAAAAGAAGCTCGCAACACGGTTGTCCTTTTCTCACTGAGAGGTAGCTTATATGTCAAGAGTGCTCAGAGAACAAACTCGCTGTCATTTAGGGACACTAAGAAAAGCAATTCAGAGTGACATGAAATTACTGTGAGACTTGACATAATGATTCATTCCTTTTTTACTTGTGGACGACAGGACTTCATCTCCCGGAGAAGAAAGTCAGATGTTATGAGAACTAGCTTCTCTCTCCTTGGACAAATGGGTGTGTGAGTGAGGTTACATCACTCGTGAGACGCTGTAGATGGAGGCCCACTGCTGTCATTGACACAGTTGGAGGTTGGGCTATGTTATGTAATAGTCGGCACAGCCCTTGCATTATTATGGGAAACCTGGAACTTTAAAGTTTATTCACTATGCCTCCGCTGCTGACAGCTGTGAAAGTTAATACGTGATATAAGTAGCTGCACTCACAGGCTGGTACGTGCAGTAGCCTCTATGGTGGTGTTCTCAGCTGACTTATTTGCAGACCAGGTCAGGCACTGATAAACATAATTTCATCATTGTGTCTTAGTTTTTGTTTTAGTTTATATAGTGGCTTGTTTTAATCACAGCAAACATGTGGGGTATTTTTTTTATTCAGGAACAGGCAGCAAAGCTAAATTAGCAAGCTATAAATCAGTGTCATAGGTAAACACTGTCCTACGGGCCACTGGAGGGGTGAAAGGTCACTTGGACAGTAAATATTGACCTTCACCAAACACCCTTTGACATTTGTGCACCCTTTTAAGTAGGCAAAACGACATCGGAATTAATATTAAGAGTCTGTTAGGTGGGGAAAGAGCCCCATAGAAATTCTTATTGTCTCGGTCCAATATGGCCTAGCTACACACAACAGCACCGGTCAAGGGACTCTTGCACGCAGTGGTTGGCCCACTTGGCATGACTGAGAGCACACTCTTTGCTTCTAAAGGAGGTGCGTGAGAAACTATGAGAGCATGATAGTAATCACAATCTTTAAGAGACCGCTTGAGAGAGAAGAGGAGTGTCAGCGACAGAGAAGGAGAGAGAGCAGTGTGATCAAACTTCACTGGGACAGCGAGTGTGAGGTAATCGGGAAAAGAAATAGGTCAAAGTAAGGACAAATCATAGGAAGTTTGAAATGATCAGCAATCCCAATCCTACTGCAGCTAAGATTAGGTTTGTGTGTCCAACTATCTCTTTTAGATACATCGCCGGCCCGTGCCATGAAGTCCGGTTGATTTCAAACACGTCCCCTTAGGAATGTCATTGACACAGACTCTGTTATCTGGAAGCGATAAGTGAACAAACAGAAGTTGAGAAACAATCAGGGTGTACCTGTGTCATGTGTGTGATTGTGTCTACACGTAAAAGTGGATGAAAGAAAATGTATCTGTTTTCCAGCTTCAGGATTTGTGCAAATTTCTTTCTGGCTTAACTGTCGATTTTCACTGAATTATCCCAACAATAATAATAATACGGTGTAATAGGGTGTATTTCTCCTTTAAATGAAGGTAGGATTGAGAGCCTATTGGCAGGTTAGGAACAGTGTTAATGAGGTAATGAAAGAATTGCTTCATGCAACGTTCTCACAGCTTTGTCTGTGTAGTTGCATGGTTCCTGGGATGAAAGTATAGTTGTCTATTGTCCACTTTACAAAGCAGGACTACAAAGAACCATTTTAAAAGCCTGTAATCAAATCCTGTCCTTTTCAGTTGTTCCCTGCACCAGTTTTTTTTCTTTCCTTTCATACTGTGCACCATAATATTCACTTTAACTGCTCACTTTTCCTCTCTTCTTTTCATTGTGTTTCACTTTAAGTCTCTTGTTGAGGATTTTACAGTCCTGGATAAATGTTTAGGATCAAGTTCATATTGGTTAATTATAATTGTTGTGAGGTCCACAAAAGTAAGAATTCAACAAATCTAGTGATATGAACCCCCAAGTTAATATTAATCAATTATTCATCTATTAATGTTAAATGTATCCTTCTTGTGTTGAACTGCATGCTTCTCTGTTGACAAAATTCCACAATATTGAACTGACCTGATATGCACTGACTAACAGACTCGCTATTTAGCAATGGATTGAAATTAATTGGAAGTGTGCCAACTGAACACTGCCTCCTTTCCTCCTTTAATTAATATCAATTGACAGCAGACATTTTGACTCGCCATAACATAAAGAGCCAAAGTTCAACTGACCCTATTGACGGTGCTGTATACCAAATTGGTAACATTGCTATTGCCTCTTAATGGCTCTCAACATGGCGACAGCTGAGCCAGCAGCTCTCAGCTAACAGTGCTAACAGTGCAAACTATGTAACAGTGCTGGCAGAGCTAACAATGTTTACCCTGAGAGGAATCGGAGAATGGGTGCTATGCTTCGTCGACAGCGCCGTCAGTCGGGATGGCGTTATCAGCTGTAATCGCCGAATGAGCGCAGTGTTGCGGTGAGGCAGTGGGGGATGCTTACATGCACTAACAGGCACCAAAAGCGCACAAGGCCAGCCCAGCTATGTCAATAATGCAAGGAGAAGGTTGGAATACAACACACAGAGGGACAGTGACTTCATTCTCTGCTCAGGTAGACATTACTCCACTATGTATTTACATAGCTAATAGTTATTTGCTGCTATATCAATGTTCTCAATCCCATATCGCACCGTTCAACGACGTCTCATTCCAGCACGTGAGCTGTGAACACAACGGTGACACATTATCACAACATTATAATGCTGTAAATCTGTAAACCAGCTTTCATATTTACACATACTCATATTTCATATTTACACAAACAATACTGACATAACATTTGGAGTCCTGTTTCTGGCCACCTGGGGAATGTAAGTCCAATATTCACTGTCCTTTTCGCTCTGTTTTGGTCCCTCCTCCCCAAAAAAAGGTGCTTTGAAGGTACTTTAGCTGCTAAATGCACCAGCCAGTCACTTACTGTGCTGTATTTCTTTCAGTTGGTACTGGGCAGGTAGCTAGCACCTGGGTAGAGCTTTTTTTGCAATGAATTGAAGATATTTATTACAGCAGCTTTAATCTAATTAATTACACATGTGCATTTATTTTTGGTAAGAATTTTATTGCAGAAAGCTCATTCTAGATATCAAAAAGCCCAATACACATTCCCAAAACATAATTCCAAAAGTGAGTACGTTTTTTTAGGGATAAATGATGTGGCGAATATCTAAAATGATAATTGTGGATAGTAAAAAATTTATTGTGGATATATATGTTCTTTTTGACAAAGACAAATGTAATTACAGATATATACTCAAGCTTCCAAATGTTTAACGGTATCTTAAATTTAGTTTTGAGTATTACACTCAAAGTTGTAGATATCTTGAAATACAACGTCTACTAGTAAGAATGTAGATATCCTGAATTACCATACTAGAGACAAAAAAAATGCTATTATCAATATTTAAAATGTAATTACTGTGTATCTAATAAATGTTAAACCGGCTTGCCCAGAGTGGGGTTTTGTTGGTCTCGAGCTATTTAAATACTGCCGCTCGTTGCGTGCTGTCATGCCCTCTTCTGTGATTGGCTGAGAGCAGAGGAGGCGTGCCAGATTGCGTCATGTCGAAGATAGGGATGAAAGAGCTTATGCTTATGAGAGAGAGAGAGAGAGAGAGAGAGAGAGAGGGAGAGGGGGAGAGAGAGAGAGAGATTATGAGGCAGGCGCAGTAGAAGACTACCATATCCAGCAGACGGAGACAGACGGTGCCAGCTGCTAGCTAAGTTAGCCACAGGAGAAGACAGTTAGCGACTAGCTTCAGAGTCCGAGCGCCTTGACATCCTATGAGGGACTGAGCGAGAAGTGTGCGTGACAGCGTGCGTGGCAACGCTTGCAGCGTCCGCTCCGCGGTCCCGAAGTCACTCTGCGTGCTTGTGTGCGCGCGCGAGTGTGTATATATATATATATATATATATACATATAAACTCCCCTACCTCCCTCTTCCTCTCCGGAGCAGCAGTGTGTGTGCATGTGTGTGTGCGGGGTTAGCAAACGCACACATAAACACTCTTGATAGTCGACTGTTTACATTCGGTGTCCGGTTACTTGCCAGCGGATTCACATCATTTGCTGACACCGACAGAGCACCAGCAGCATGTGAGTACTGATGTGTAACGTGTGTGCGTACGGGTATGAATGAGTCGTGTGCATGTGTGTGTGGCTGTCTGTCATTGAGTGCGTTTGTCTTAAAGACCAACTGTTCCCTCCCTTTTCTTCCGGTAGTGTCTACACGCGTAGCCTCAGTTTGTGTCTCTCTCGTCGACGTGGTCAGAGATGAGTCGAGTCCTGTCACAGCAGCACGTTTGTGACTTGTGCGTCTACCCTGAAACCAAATGTGTGTGCAGTGAAAACTAGTTTTTAATACAGTGGCTCGTTAACTTTGCTAGCTCTCAACTTATTTAGCTTAATTGTGCACACGAAAACTTTTTTTTTAACTCCTCACAGCAGAATGTACCTACGTGGGGTCAAAGGGCTCTCAGGTTTGATGAAGGAGGTCACTCGCAGGATTTAGGAGCTTTTTTTGAATGTAGGTTTGTATCAGTGTGAGTTTGCAGCATTGCTAAAACATGCAGCAATGATTGTGAGGTAATATACAATAAGGCTCCTTTTTACGAGATGTAACGTTAGGTATTTACGTGACAATCCTGGTATTCAAGAGAGTAGATGGGTTTCATTTCTCCTTTTTATAGAGAGGCATACATGTCTGTTCACATGTTGTAACTTGTACTTTGCACATCAGGTTTTGTTTTCTTGTGAGATGCACACCCAGGGAGCTCGTAACTGAGTGCTGGCTTGATTTCCCCCCCCCACAGGTTTTTTTCTCTGTTGCAGAGATTCATTCCCTCACATTTGAACCCGTGCACGTGTATACTGTTGTGTCTGACACATTTGACTGTACAGTTTGTTCATCCCCGAAGCAACCTTTACTCGTCTTCAAAGCGGAGTGGTACATGTGGAACAGCTGTCCCATCCCAAAAAGCTGGGCGGGAGGCCCAGTGGGAGCGCTGCACTGATCAAGCAAAGGACAGTTATTCAGAGTATTACACTAAATCCTACAGCGGGGATGTGATCAGCAGGTAGAAAAAGGCTGTAGTCTGCTTTTTTATTTATTAATTTTTGTAGCCCTTTTAAAGTGACTGTAGTGGCCTTGAGGGCATGATGGACATGTCCCATTCACTCGTTCACCTTGATGTTATTACTTGTTGCAGTAGTGCCGAGGTAATGCGCTGAAAATGTTCAAGGCAACTGGGACACATCCGTCATAGTTTTATGACAACGATGCAGAGGTGTCATTGCTCCCTTTTGCATAAACTTTTATTCCACATCATAAATCTCTAAAGATGAGATTTGTGTTTTTTTTCTTTCTTTCCCCACACATTTCTTCCCTGAACACTTTGATAACAAAAATTCAAAAGGCCTAGAGTTCCAGAGTAGCAATCGGGCAGTTGAGCTGTTGTGATTGCAACAAAGGACAAAAAGTATGCATGCTGCAAATTTATTTCTGCCCCATTTTGAGTTGTCAGATAGATGTTTTGACACGGAACTTGCCTCACTTTCTCAGCGTTTTTTTTGGTTCCCTTAGGGCCGCCAGCTGATTGGTTACCTGACCTTTTGTTGGGGTTACCATGAAATGAAGAGTGAAAAAATAATAATTCATTCCTCCCCCCCACTGGGGGTTGTAACAGACGGGGATGCGGGTGTTAAACATACACAGGGGTACCATTTCTGGGTCCCTGGCACTTTCATTCCAAAATGTAACTTCTAAAGGGCACGACATAAAGATTGTTTATGTATACTTTGTGTTTAGGTGAAGCACTGCGAGTAGTGCACCTCGCTCTGCTTGTGGGCACGGATAGAATGACTTCTCCATTACAGACAGCTTTCCTTCAGCTGCTTCTTATCTCGAGGTTTTGTGATGTCAAAGAGGGTCCGGTACTGGTGTGTCACTTGAGAAGTTCTCATGCTCTTTGCAGCCCCCTCACCCACATTAGCACACGAGAACTATAAACGTGTGCAAGAAATGTCAAAGCAGCTACACATGGCCCTTCTGTGTAACCTCCAGTTATAGAGAGGGCAAAAAAGTTTTCACAGGCAACTTTTCATGCAGACAGGTGAATCCAAAGCAAGCGTTTTTAATTCGAAATTTGACAATTTACGCGTTTCTTTTTTACAGAGGACGTAGGGTTTGGCAAAATGTAGCGCGTAGGCTGGTTTAAGGGTTTTATGGAACAACGCCCTCTCACCTGTACGGGTCCCTGGTCAAGAACTTTCTCCTTTACAAAATGCAAAGACTTTTCTTGAGCAGAGACTCTTTATATACATCCCTAAAAAAGACAAAATGTTAAATAATTTCTCGGTTTCTATTATACCACGCAAACAGCCCCGTAACGATGGGAAAAGGGGTCGAGGACGACAGCATGCACTTTAAATCTGGTGTTTATCCACTACGTTACATCCTAAAGGAGCAGCAGCAGCAGCAGCAGCAGGAGGCTGGACATCTTGTTGACGCAGCTGGTAAAGGGGCTGAGCGACGGTGAAAGTTAAGAGCACGATGGAGCAGTTTCATTCGGCTCCAACAGTCCTGTCAATGTGCAAACAATTATTTCTATTGAGAGAGTCGAATTGTGTGGAATCAGGGGAAATGTCTGTTGGATGGTTGATGATTTTAAGGAAATTCTGTGCTGTCTAAATGGTCCTGTTTACTATTTCTTGTTTAGGTCTCTTTTCAGTGAGTTTCCCAGACTGCTTGTGAATTCGACCCTCGATCGCTCACTTCGATCTACCTTTCCACAAGCTCGACATCCTAACCTTTGTGCCACCGCTCCCACTTTTTAGTCCTGTCACAATCATTTGGTTTTGTCTCCACGGTGACCTTGTTCCTGCTATCTGAGCATGACTTGCTGTTGACAATTGGCGACCTAAACCAAAGCACTTGTCCGTGCAAGGAATGACATCAGTTTTCTAGTTACTGACAGTCTGGCTTGTACTACTTTACTACGTCTATTACTGCATAGTCTTGGAGAGGCTGTGAACGAAGTCATTTTAAATAGGAACTTTAAAGAGAACGATGTGAGGACAGAAGCTGATCTTTGCTGATCTCCTGTTTGGTTTGTTTACATTTCGATGAAAACACTGGACATTATTGCAAGCAGCAGAGAAGGAATGATGCTGTTTGGCTGCAGTGAGTGTGAGGACAGTGGTTGAGGTTAGTGACAGTAAAGTGTTTACACACAGTTTATGTTTACAACCCTACCCATGCTAGGTCCTGGCTGCCCCTACCCCCCCCTTGCTTTCAGGTGTCTTATCAAAGCAATCTGCATTGGATTTTTCTGTATTCTGTTTTCCTCACCTGAAAATATGTTGACACAGTAAAACAAATTCCCTGTAATACAAGAAAATTCACTGCAAGAAATTGTTCTCGCTTTAAATCGATTTGTTCCCCGCATGTGGCGAGACTCTTCCCGGTTCTGGTTTTAAAGCCGGACTCAAGGCAAGGAATGCCGCTTATCCTAGGAATTAAGTTTAAAGTGGCGGAGCAATCTCTAGAAAAGCGTTGTGCTTCCCTCCCTTGTGATACATGATGCAGGGAAGGGGCTACTTCGATTAAAATATCAATGCTCATTCGTCTTGTTTTTCGCGAGGGTGTTCTGCGCCCAACACAATAATGCTCACCCTGAGTCATGGAGAAAGTGTTTATCTCACGCTCACGTCTTCTGTGAGGTCACACACGGTATATGAAGGCTTTTCTCTGAACGATCAGACGTTTGCCGCAAAGGATGGAAAAAAAGGCAATTCCTCTGTTATTGCACAAACGCTGGCAGATAGCCGTTGTATCGATTTGAGGGAAAGTTATTGCCAGAGTTACGCTTGTTTGTGTGTCACAATATCGTCAAAATGGAAAAGAACTTTGATCTCTCGGTTAATGTATGAACCAGAAAACACCTCGGTTCAGTCAAAGCCTCCCTAAGCGCAGGCGGTTCTCGGTGACCTTTGGCCTTTTGAGGTTTAGACCGAGGTTTGCCTGATATGTGCATGTGGCAGAGCATGTGTGTCATGATTTAGCTCTGCTGTCAGAGCGATTATGCACCGAGGGCTGAGGTCTCCAACGGTTTTGGTTATTTAGAAACTTTTCTGTGAGGACGCTTCTTGTTTGTGTCCGTGTGTGTTTGTGTGAGAGATGTAGAGACAGGACAACAAAGAGAGAGAGGGTTAGAGAGTACATTTGGCATAAAATGTCTTCATTCCATTTCGGCTCCCCAACTATAATTTAATTCAGTGTTAGTTTTGTGCTGCAGCAGCTTTGAAGCTGATGTTGGTACTCAGCATTGAGACGGGGTGAGAGGTTGGACAGTAAAGTTTTGTTGAACCTTTTGACAGTGCTCTCTGCCTGTAACGAAGATGGTCAAACAGTGTGGTTTGTCGCCCACCGATTCAAATAGTAAGTTGTTGAGAAACAGGTGGACGGTGTGCCTCTACTACCAAAATATAGGTTTTTGTCTTAGTTGACACTACAATTTTTTTTCACGTTTGCAACAACGTTGCAACCGTTGTAACTGGTTTTGCGCCTCCAGGTTGAATCTTGTGTAACTAGATTTCTGTTTCCTGGGGAGCAGAGGGAGCTGTGGCCCTCCATGATCACAGCGACGCAACTCTTTTTATAGATATTTTAGTACCTTTTTGTGGTATCTTCTGTGAAAATGTGAGGTAAATTATTGATTGAATGGGCTGGTTTGAAGTGGGATGGATTGTTCGTATCTGGAAAAAAGAAAGCTTCCCCCTTCGAACACTATTTATCCTTTTTAGACACAAAGGTCACATTCCTGTGTCGCACACAATGGAGAGCTTTTTTGAAAGCTTTGTCAGGGAAACTTTACCACAGGGGTTCTGGCTTTAACATATCACATAGATGTTACTTCACAAATATTTATGCTTGGGAATAGTTTGTTCATGATTCTGTTGCCTTTTTATCAGGAAGTCTTGATGCTCATTACATAAAACAAGTGCTTTACAATCAGCTGGACTGCAATATTAATCTGATTATGACAAAACTGCTCAGTACAATTGAGGCCCTTTCAAAACATTAAGTTAAAAAAAAAAAAAAAAAAAAAGAAAGACCTTAAAAGAGGATGAGTGAAGCTCATGAGCATTCCTGATTACGCCAAAATGAACAGGAAGCTGCATGAATAACGCCTGTGTAGCTCATTGTGAAGCACGGGAACTGATCCCGATGTAATCCATCTGAGAGACTCCTTTTGTGATTGTTATAATACAGTGAACACAATAATGCAATCCGTGAATCTATCACCTTTTTTTTTTTTTTTTTTTTTTAAAAGAACCCCCTCCCCTTTTGATAGAGTAGCATTATGTATCAGTGTGGGTTATTTTGCTGTTTGTGTATCGGCTGCAGTTTGAACAGAGTGACTGAAAAGACATCAGCTGACAATTGGCATGATCCTGTGTGTTTGGCAACGGTCACAGTTTAGAGCCGTAAACCGATCGGTCCAAATCAGATAGCCTATCAGGATTAAAAGACATTGACTGATGGAGTTGTATCTGCTCAGCACCACATAATCAAGCTACTGTCGCTGAGCTGGCTAATGCGGGTGATGAGGTGGATATGGATGGCAGCAGTTACTATTACTACTATCTTTTACTGATGACTGTGTGTTGTGCATGACGTCACACTCTGCGGTCCTGCTTTGTCAAGCAGAGCCACGTGGAATGCAAGTTGAACTTTTATTGCATTTTCACTCGAGCGGTATTTATTTTGTTGGAGTAAAAAAATGCGTGATGCTGGCTTGGACTGTGAGGCGATCACCTGAGAGCAGGAGCGCTGACCTGTGAGTGGATTGTTTGTCCATAGTGGTCCCCACTTCTGTTTGAGTCAACAACAAATGGAGTTGCGTCACTGATCACGTGGTCATTTCTTGTGGCTGAGTGTTTATCGTCTTTCCTTTTTATTTCTTTGGCCATTTCTGAAGCATTCACCAAATACACAAAAAAAGGAGATGAACCAGCAAAATGACATTTTGGCGCGAAACCCCAAATTGCCCTCAAATCTTACCGCCACGGCTCGCGCGTCCCCACCGTTTGACATTCCTTTCATTCCACAGTTTACCCTCGAGTTTGCCTCATCGCATTTTGGCAAAGCGAGTCCAGTGACCCGCTCGCTGTGGCCCATTTTATTGTTGGCTCCATCCGTCGGTGTAGTGAGACGGGAAGAAAAGAAGGAAGGGAGGAAGGAAGAGGGCAGTGAGCTACATTTCACAAATGTTAAAGGGCATCAAAAAGAGGGATATCTTGGAATGAGAAAATGACGAGAAATAGAAGAGGTTATGTGAGATAAGTTTGAAAAGGATGACCTCTCATCATGTTCAGTGTTTTTAAACTGCGGGTTTCGTCTGATTTCTTCCTCGAAGGCTAACCTTTTACTATTTAGTACCGAAATTAATTAGAGAGATAATTATTTGTCTCAAGGACTTATTTGTAAACCTCCCCCCCCCCAAAAAAAGCATCACAAAACATAATCACTATGTTACGTAATATCAATTTTAAATATTTCAGATTGTTGTAAATTCTTATTTGTGGACCTCTAATTGAAGCCATGAGTGTAGCACCAAAGGTAGTATAAGGAAAGGTAGAGATAGTTTATGTGACGCTTCAAGTCTCGTGTTTGACAGCATCACTGTCTAGAGCGTTGCATAGCGTAATGTCCCTGTCCCCAACAGTCATTGAACAGTAGGAATGGCATACTTCCTGTTTTGGGGTTGTTTTTCAGTCCTGAGATCAGCTGTTTACAACATGATAAATCTATAGGAGAATCATCACTGCCCACTATTTCAGGTCAGGAAGTTTCTCTCCACTGCAGGCCACAGTGTCTGGAAGATTTCCAGCTCTTAGGACATCAAAGAGCATTTTAGATTACAGGCCACATCTTAAATTAACCATCATTGAAATCCATTTTCTCTACACATCATTTATTACTTAAATCAATGCATGCTGACGCTGTGACTATTTCTGTTATGGGACGCGTTTCTGCAACATGGCACCCTTTTTACCAAACTGATTAAAAGGGTCGTTGGTTTCAATTTGACACCCAGGCAGGAGTTTTGCTTGATTGTAGTAGAGCCGTTCAACATTCATCTTGTGGTAGAACACTTGGTTATTGTATGAAGTAGTTAAAACGTCGTCTTTATTGGGGCTTTAAGGCTGGAAGAATGTTACAACTAAGAGCAATTAGCCGATCATAGCTCAATCTGTCTGGCCATCATGTTTTTTTTTTTTTATCAGATCACCATATCACTAAACCCCAGTTTAGAACAGATATACTTCCCTGGTAAGAAGTTGTACTTCAGCTTTATTGGAGAGGTACATTTAATCCAGGACACAGGTAGTATTTGACTTGTTTTTGCCTGGCTGCCTTGTCCTGTCCTGTTTCTGGTCTGCTGTTGTCTCCCTGTCTTATTCAGGCCTTGGGAAACTCTATCTGTTTCAAAGTGTGACGCTGTTGCTTTTGTGTAGATGCAAGATACAGTTTCAGCCTGCGCTTCCACTGCATGCAGTCTTCAGACGGTCTGAAAGAGTGTGTTTGTTGGTTCTTGGGTTCGTGGGTGAATTGAGCTATTCTGTTAGCTTTAGAATGCCATCATTGTAGGTCAATGTATGGCTATTAATTGTAACAGTTTGTACAGCACAGACACCACTGTTCAGTATCTTTACATCTAAACAGGACACGTGTGGTTATTCATCTTTGAAGCGTAACCCTGAAACCACAGGTAACAAACAGGAAGTAATTGTGCAGAATGAGGTGCAATGAAGTCTTGATTTTCTTTTTTTTGTCTGGGTCCACGTTGCCGTGAAAAGTTTGGAGACGATGCCAGCACTTGCTGTGATTCGAGGCTCTTTAGATCAATGTCCAATGTTATGTTAAATATGTGGCATTTGTGGTTAGTTGTGGTCCCTAGTGGCTGCATTGCTGTTGTTTGGCCACAGAGTGGCAGCAAAGGACTGTCGGTGAGGTGCAACCTCGTCATCGGAGAAGAAGAAGAAGCTTCCGCCTCTGCAGGCTCACTGTCAAACAGCTCCCACCAGTAAAGCTGGTTGGGATGGTACTTATGTGTTAATGTACATGTATTCGCACGTGGTTATGGCTACATTTGACTGTGTATGTCTGGTGATTTGGGGATTATTGATGGTGAATGCAGGCATCCAAGCACAATGCCAGTGTTGGGTGCAGTGGATGTTTTTTTTCCTGTGTGTTTTGTTGCCTCCGTCATGCGATAGTTGGATGGTTATTTTGTTTGAGTGCAGTCCTTATAATCAAGTGAGGGCACAGATCCCCTACTGAGACATATTTTGGAGTATCTTGTTCAGTATGTAACGTATTCATTCATGTACAGCGAGTCTGTTCCACTTTAATCACCAGAGTTCCTGTTTCTTTGTTGTGATTTGAAGAACCCCCCGCCCCCCCCCCCACCGCAACAACAAACACCAGAAACTTGCTCTCTTTAATTTGAGGCAGCTGCAGCTGATTGGCAGCTGGTAAGCAGGGCAGCAGCTGATTTGCTTTCTAACTCCCTCCCTCCTTTTATAAAAATCAAATCTTTTTTGGAAGATGTTTTGATCCAACAACTGTGAGCTGTCATTCCAAGATTTGTGTGACTGTACACTTTATTTCTTTTTTGGTCAGTTTAACTAAAATAATTATATGAATGTGTTTTGAATGTATAAACAGATCTGTGTGCTATTTTTATTATTAAATATTATTTCATAATATTAATTGTGATAGTTGATCTTTTTTTATCATCAAATAATCTGCGCATTTGGTTTTATAACATTTTTACCAAAGATATTTATATTGAATAGCTTCTGACTCATGAGTCATATTAATATATTGAACATCTCCTATACTCCCAGCCATCATATAGGCAAACTGACAAGTGCCAAATTGCTAATCTGCTAATCCCCTAATCTTTTCACAAACTGTCATAGCAACAGAAGTCAGGGCCACAGGTCTTAGGCGACTGTGGGTGAGTGGTAGAGCAGGGTCATCCCTCAATCAGAGCATCGGCGGTTCGATCCCCGGCGCCCATGTCGATGTGTCCTTGGGAAAGACACTTAACCTCTAACATTCATACCCTACGGTGTATGAATGTTAGTTAGTCCTGATGGGTAGGTGCCACCTTGCATGGTATCCTTGCACCTTTCATGGTAGTGTGACTGGGTGAATGATGACATGTCGTGTTAAAGCGCTTTGAGTGATCGGAAGACGAGAAAAGCGCTATACAAGTACAGTCCGTTGACCATTCTTTCCATTACCATTTACCCCCCGAGTACTGGAATTATCCGAGATTCCTTCTAAATATCTGTACTGCCAATTAAAATATTTTGAAGAAAATGCCTTGAAAGGAACACGCAACCCACGGCAACAACTTAATAGGGCATGGCGCTTTAGTAGATTTAATCTCTCTAAACAGGGCTCACTCCTCTTGTTTAATCACTTTCAAAGCATTATCTTTTTTTATATTTTCCCCAAAGCATCTTTTTTTCACCTGAGAAACTGACCTTAGCAGATGGTTTATACATGGAGATTATAAGAAAATAGGAGTTCTAGGTTTTGGACAAAACACTTTAGTTTTGTTTCATCTGGATTTAATGACTTCTAGCTAAATGGTATACATAATTGACTAATTTGCCATATCATATACTTGTATTCTGTTGCACTTGGGACAGAGAGACTGTTGGACGTCGAGTCACAAAAAGTGAACCGTCTTTGTGTGTTTGTGTGAGCTTGTGTCGCCACTTCCCTCCACTTATTGCTGTTAGCCGTACAGAGACATTGTGTATGTTTAACATTTTCTTTCTTTTTCCCCCCGCTAGGATGTTGAGGTACACTGTGGTCCGAGGCGGCCTCGGCCTGTTGACCGTGAGGAGGGCGTGTCTTTCCCCCCGCTTCTCCCACTCTGCCCCGCGGAACGAGTATCGACCAATCAAGAAAGTCATGGTGGCCAATCGAGGTGAGACCACGCCCACGTCCCAACAGTACTAATTCACCACGGAATAAGACAAGCCATTCAGATAGCACCATTAAACTCAATACAGTTTCATTTGTAATGTTAGAAAAGAAGTTACGACTTTTACAATCTTCTCCAGGCAAAAGAACAGACTCTCAGACTCTTTAATATTTAATGGCCAACATTTTACTTGGCACATGCTAATATTTAAGCACACATTGTATGTGGGTGGCTGCACAAGCTAGCTTTGTTTGCTCTAATCCTAAAGCACTAATTTCTTTTTTCAAATATTGTTAACAGAGCTGCTCCCACAGTCCTCGCAGTATGCTCGGAAATTGAGTTTCAGGGCGTACGTATTTATCTTTTATTTGTATGCGTACATAATGTCACGGATGTTTTCTATTTATTTAAAAATTACTTTTTATGAAAGCTATAAAAAATAATCAGTGGTGACCTGTTTTATTATTTTAAAATAGTTTTGTATTTTCCTTTTGACCACGAAGCAAATTGAACCTGCCAATATGCAAATATATTTGTTTGTTCCTTTTCTAAGCTGCTAGGAATGACCATCAGTGGATTTTGGCATTGAGGTCTGAATGGAAATATAATTATAGAGAAGCCAAGAGTTTTCTAAACACGAAGCAGTCACCAGCAGGGCTGTTAAATGCGGCGTCAGCATGACTGGCGGGCTTTGGTAATACTTATAATCACCAGACCACTGCCTATTAATGCTAATACTGTCCAGAGCTGTGCAATTAAAGTCGACTCTGCCAGGTGACGTGCAGGATTAAAGTTACAAACCAATGCATTTTATTTGAATTGCCTTTCAGACCCACCCATTCTGTTCTTACCTGCGGACACATTTAAAGTGCTTGATTTGGTTCAGTGCTTCGTTATTTCAGACTGATTGGCGCGTGGGATTCCAGTGCGACGCTAATTCGGAACACATGTGGCACTTCGTCGGCCTCCCGCCGCACACGAGTCTGCATTTTGAATATGCATGCATACATTCATGTCTACCCTCCTGTAAAGGATCTATATAACTGCTTTAATCCATCAATGTGATTCAAATAGATTGTGGTCTCTGCCACAAGTTCTCACACACACACACACACACACACACACACACACACACACACACACTGAGATGTCAATCTCCTTCCTTCACATTAGCGTGACGCGATATCAACACCACATTAGATCACATTCATCACACTGCAGAGCACTGGACCGTGCTCGGCATATGTGCGTGTGCACGTGTGTGTGCATGTGTGTGTGCGTGTGATGAAAAGAGAGACTGGACCATCACATCATATCAGCCCAGATTCCACTTCACCAAGCACGTCTCCTCTCTTGCCATTGCTTCTCCTCTCTTTTCCCTAATACTCTTCCTTCCTTTTCTGCTCTCCTCATCCCCTCTTACCTCCTCTCTCCTCATCTCCTCTCCTCCCTCCCTTTGCACTCCCTGTCTTTTTTTCCACACTTGTCAGATGTGCTTTTCCTCTGAGCCCCTTGCTGTCTTCCTTTTTGAGCTAGCTCCTGTTTGCTGTCCTTTTATGCATTCCTTACTTCATATCCCTCTCCCCCCTACTCCCTTCCACCGCCTTTCTTGTCTCCTCTCCACTTATTTGTCATATTGTTGAACTTTGCCAAACTGTTTCTTTTGGTACCTCAATTCTTTAAAAACTCTTATGTCCTTTGTCTCTTCTCGCATGGTTCTTTTCTATACTTTTTGTATGTCCTCACCTTCCATTCCCTAGATTTCTCACTTTAAGTCCATTGCATTTCATCTGCGTGGCGTGTCCTCTCTTCTCTGTCCTCTCTGTCCTCTCATGTTTCCATCCTTTTTATGTCCCCTACTGTTGTCCTTCTCCAGAATTCACTTTCTTTCTTGCTCGCTCCCTCTGTTCTCAACGCTCCTCAAATGTTTGAATGCTGTCCTCCCTTCCACTGAAGTTTTCAGTGACAAAACTTTTTTTTTTCTCCCCCGAAATGTGTGTTGTTTAATAGAAACCAGTATTTGGCTCCAGTGACAGCAAGATGAAAGGCAGGCAGTGTTTTGGTTGTCTAGCGCAGAGATTTTACACTGTGTGTTCTCAAACTTGAGAAGAAACGGTAGACTTATTGCAGCCTCTGTTGATATTTTGCACAGTATGATGAAGCGCAGCAGATGGATTTGTCTTGTTTTCACATCTCATGTATGGCATAAAGAAAATCAAAGTTAATTGTATTCTCTCAGCGGAAGCGTGTGTCCCAAAATAGGGCCAATGAATGCCACAGGATGTTGATAAAATCATGTAAAGTGTGTGCTTATGAAGAATAGATGAAAGACAAAGAAGTGCAACCTCCCACTACACACAATTCGCTAAACTGTGAAACAAAAGTAAAGGCGCATTTAAACAATAAAGAGAATAAAAGTGAAAGAGAAGAAGAGCGACATTCAGGGATGAAGGGAAAGAAAGAAAACTGGGCTGGCGAAGCAAATTAGTAAAACAACCGCATCCTCACGACATTTGTCCCCCTCTCTTCTTCCAGGTGAAATCGCCATCCGCGTCTTCAGAGCCTGCACTGAACTGGGGATTCGAACCGTGGCCGTCTACTCCGAGCAAGACACGGGACAAATGCACAGGTGCTCTCCGCTCTGCTACATTGGAGCCAAATGGGTCCACACAGGTTTAAGTAAAAGAAGCGTAACCGACAGATGTCTCCGTAAGCTGCTGGGCCGCCACTGCAGGATATCGACCAGTTGATTAGAGCCAACCGCAATTAAAGGAAGCTTGGGGGAGCATTTCTCTCCTCCTCAGCGCCCTGGGCCAGTTCTCTGTTTCGCGCTCGCTATTAAGTAGGGACATAAGTATAATTGTATTGACATTCCAAACATTCAGGTAATCGCGCTGCTTAGTTTACACGCACAACGTCCTAATCTGCCTCGCTGTCAGCTTCCTCTGTTCCACCCCGACTTTCTAATGCCGCCGTCTTTTAAAATGCCTTTCACTGACTAATAAAGCTTGTTATATGCTGGCACCACCTGGTTCTGCCTGTCCTCGCTTCTCCGTACACAACATAAGCCTCGAGAAGGCTGATTGGAGGACTCTTTGGAGTAATTAAAACAGGTTTCATTTGACTAAGTACCGGTGCCCACACTACTGAGCTTGGATATGTTGCCATGAGGACATAATGGTTGTGTGCGTGAGAGCTGGAGCACATTTGCGTGTTTTGTTTGCTTTTGCTGCCCCCCCCCCTCTACCTTTCCTTCCCATCACATTGAAATTAAACCCTTTGCCCTTGTCTTCACAGGCAGAAGGCAGACGAGGCTTACCTGATTGGAAAAGGTCTGCCACCTGTAGCGGCATACCTGGACATTCCCAACATCATCAAAGTAGCCAAGGTAACAGATGGTAAAAGATGGTATTAAGAAAGGTTTACGACACTGAAGAATAACCTTTCAGTGTTTTTTAGCTTTACGGGCTAAACTGAAACGGTAGGATTTTACGTTTCAACTTTAGCTTCCTCGTCATGGTTAATACTGTGAGAGTATAGTTGTAATGCTTAATGACCTCTGTGGCCCTGGAGAAGCTTTCCAAAGTCTTGAGAAAATATCCCCAGTGATGTCATTAAGGTTTTTCTCGGTTAGGGCTTTGAAGATTGCAAATTGTAATCGGACAGCCAAGCATTAGGAACTGGAGGAGTGCACTTTGAAACATGGGCATGGAAGATCTCGCAACGATAAGAGTCGGATCCAGCATATCTGGTGCTCCACTCGTACTGAGGACTACAAATATATATATTTCCAGGCACTCTCATCTCTTACAATGGAATCATGGGTTACAAGTATTCAAGGAATTTATAATGCAGTGCATTTTCATACAATGAAGAGCTTGTGCCTTGGCTGACCTCAGGACAACATATATACGCAGCACACTCTCATGAGAGGAGCTCTCATCGGCTCCATCTCGCACGGTGAAGTGGGGCCAAGAAGAGTTCTCTCCATGTTCAGAAACTCAACCAAGATATAAAATATAAGATGTCCAACATTTTGCTTATTTGCTTCCTTTCTGGGAGTGAAATGAGAAGGAGAAGTCAATCTTTTGTCTGCGCGTTAATTGCGGAGCTGGAGCCGGTAGGCAATTAAAGTAACGTAGCATAATAATAATAATAATAATAATAATAATAATAATAATAATAATAATACAATATAATAATGAGCTTTATGTACACAGCACTTTTAAGTGCTTCATATGGTTGAACCAGGATATGGACTGGAATCAGGGGGTAACCGCTTGCCTGACTCTGTTCAAAGTGTAAAAACTGCACCTAACAAAACATCTAAAGCTTAATTATCACCACGTTGTAGCTTATTTATACAACTGATACAGGAAGCTGAAGTAAAAATTATATATATAATATAGTTTTGGGGAGAGCAACATGCAACTGTGTTCCCCTGATGTGTTGGGCTAGATGTTTTTTACTTAACCTAAGTTTCTACAGTAGGTAAAAATACTCTCTCCTGGTTCACCTTACTTTTGATCTCCAGGAAAACCCAGCTTCCTTCCTGAAGTTGGAAGCTGTCATTGATGCAGCAAAACTTGATGCATGTCAACGGCATTGAAGCAGACAGGCAGATCCCTTTTATTCCTTTCTGTTCACCCTAGGTCTATATTTAGCTTGGCTGAAAGGAAGGGAAAGAAAACAACTTCTCTCCGTCCATCCCTCAAACACCGTTCATCTCTTCCTCGTTTCCTTCCCTTTGCCCATCGTTCCTTGGCCCCTCTTTTCCCCTTCCTCATGTTTCTTGTTGCAAACTACCTTATCCGTTTCCCTCCTTTTTTTTTACCCCCATCATTCCCTAGCTCTCTCTTTTCACTGCGTTAGATCAGATCTGGTCCCTTGTTACCGCCAATCCTCTCCGACCCGTCTTCCCTCCTTCCTCCAGGACGAGCTGCCAGTTGTTCATTATCATTTCTCAGATCAATTTCTCATGGTTTATAATTTTCTGCGTGGGCATGTGGTCACCGAGCCAAGTCGGGAGCCATTCGCCATCCAACTCATTTCTCAAAAATCCTTCTGCCTATCTGGGAGCCCAGCCACTGTGTGTGTGTGTGTGTGTGTGTGTGTGTGTGTGTGTGTGTGTGTGTGTGTGTGTGTGTGTGTGTGTGTGTGTGTGTGTGTGTGTGTGTGTGTGTGTGTGTGTGTGTGTGTGTGTGTGTGTGTGTGTGTGTCCTCTTTCACATTCAGTGTACGTCTTCTTCACGCTGCCTATCACTCTGTAACTGTGTGGCCAAAATAACCATCCATGCCTTTCCCGGTACCTTGTATATGAAAATGTGTGTGTCTGTTCGCAACTGTGACAGCGCGAGTGTATAGTCTTGCTTCACCTATGGTCCGTGTCTCTTTGCGTACGTGTCTGTGTGTGACTCAGTGTACCTGCTTGTGTGAATGCACTTGCTGCATTTTGTGTGTGAGAGAGAAAGAGAGAGAGAGAGAGAGAGTGTGTGTGTGTGTGTGTGTGTGTGTGTGTGTGGCTCCATGCCTCCTCTGGCCTGCCAGTAACGGCTCCCTTAACAACGGGACAGCCCATAATTATAGTCTGCCTCGTATCCAAGAGCAGATGGCACATACTGATCTAGAGATGGCTCTATCTGTCAAGCTCGGCAGCTACTGTAGCTGTCTGCTACCCTGTGTGTGTGTATGTGTGTGTGTGTGTGTGTGTGTGTTCCTCTCACTGCCTTCCCCTGACCCTCAGATTATGTGTGCCTGTCTACTCGCTCAGTTTCCTGCTGGTGTCCATTGAGTAGATGATGATTAAGGCGATTGCAACCGAGATGGAATGAGAATAAAGTGTGTCATTAGCTCCCATTCCCTTTTTGCCGTAAGTGATACATACGTCCTTTTCACTGGCCAGCAGTCGGCGTGTGGTAAAGCACGCAGGTTAGCGCATGTGTGATGATTCTTCCTCTCCCTCACCAGTAGTCAGCCAAGTGTTAACTGGGACCCCGCGGTGGCTCTGTATTTAACAGAACTCCTGTTGCTTGGCTGGGCAACATTTCCTTTCTCTGGGTTCCACTGGCAAATAGTTTTGCGCAAACCTGAGAAATAAATGTGATTAAATAATGTGTTAAAGCGACGTAGTTGGTGAACATTGGACTCGGCCCTTTCTCAGTTTAATCATCTTCAGTGGGATGTGTTCATAAGCAGTGAGGCCGAAGCCAAAAGGTGCAACGCAAAGCGATGTAATGAATGGGAGTAACCTTTCCTGCACACATGCCCCTCTCCCTTCTTAGGAGAACGATGTGGACGCCATCCACCCAGGCTACGGTTTCCTCTCTGAGCGGTCCGACTTTGCCCAGGCCTGCGCGGACGCCGACGTAAGGTTTATCGGACCGAGCCCGGAAACGGTCCGCAAGATGGGAGACAAGGTGGAGGCTCGTTCCCTGGCCATCAGTGCAGGTACGGAAAGGCCCGGGGAAGTGGAACACCTGCCATTATGCGGGTCGTATTCTGGTAACATCAAATAATTGTAGCACTGAGACCAAAGACAAGATGATTGCTGGAGTCTGATGCCTGGAAGGCTTGTACTCTCCAAGTGTTAATTATGTCTGTGGGGGGATGTACATTTTTAGACCATATTTTTCAGCCTTTAACTTGTTCCATCTGCCACTGCAAGAAACGGTGAAAAATTAAGCTCTATTCATATGCAGTGTTCCGCTCCCTCCTCCTATTTTGAGCTATGAAGCAGTTTCTTGCTGCTGTAAAACACAATTTGACCTTATCAGACTCAAATGTGGTGTGAAAGTAGTTGCTGGTGTTCTCGCATGATATATGACGTATAAATCCCACTAAATGAATGTGCTAAGCATTTATTGCTATAAAGCACAGCATTCGGAATCTTTTTGAAGCGAAACGTTTCTCACCTGCGTTTCCTTTTACCCTGCTCTCCTCTGCCTAGGTGTACCTGTGGTCCCCGGAACAAATTCCCCCATCTCCTGCCTGCAGGATGCGCAGGTGTTCGCCGAAACGTACGGTTTCCCCATCATCTTCAAAGCGGCGTACGGAGGAGGCGGTCGTGGCATGAGGGTGGTCCGAGAGTACGAGGTGAGCTGGCGCCCGCTGATGCACATTATCACTTCTGCGAGAGGTGTAATGTAACAGCTTGCTCTAACGACCCAAATCTTGTCCTGACGCGTGTCCTGCAAAGAGAAAACAAACTCAATTTGACCTCCGGCCGGCCCGGACTAATATTCATTAGTTTTCTGTTTTATTTTTGAATGAAGGTGAAATGTCTGGGAAATATCAACCTGGTCGTTTATCTATCGGGCTGCCAATCACCCCGTGTGTTTTGGTGTGTGTACTCTGGCTTCGCTGGGTGACAGAAGCAATTTCAGAGTGATTTCTGCGTGATGGGAGGGGTGTTGTGGGGGGGGCTCATTCTCAGAGGAAGTTAAGAAAATAATGTCTCTTCGATATTGTCGCTGTCCAGGGCACACTTTTCAAATGCGCGTCTCAATGTAAATGATCATGAAACCCATCTAATGCGTCTTACATATGCGTCGAGTATCCAGCATGTGCAATTTTTACATGCTAAAATACCCTGATATACAAAATACATCGCACTACATGAAGAGTTACGATCAGGAGATGGACAGCAGTAGGGAGGAAAATCACCGTCACCGACATGATGGCCTCATGTCCCGCCTCTCGGCCATATAACGGTGCCGTCAGCCCAATGATGGGCTGTCACAGTGAAGACCGCACATCATTGTGATGGAGGCCAAAACCAGGCTCTTTGGGTCATGTTACTCTAGAATTGATCTAGTATTCATTTTCATTTTCATTTTCATTTTGCTGTTAAAGCATGGTAATATGAAATTGGATTCATTCTCTCGGGTCGTCGTGACACTTTTAATACCGGCTTTTTCAATTTTAAGTTCCCATGTCTTCCTATTCTTTCGCTAGTTAGTTTGCGTATGTAGGTCTTGGGTCTAAAATGTCTGGTTTCTAATAAAAGTCTCTCATGGAAATAACAATTTTATGGCTGACTCACACACAGTCAAAGTCTGTGCGCTCTGTCACCTCCAGATTGCAGGTTTGCTCTCCATTTTTGCCAGCATCTACTTCAAACAAGAAAAACAACAAGGAGGAGGAAGGCACACTTGGTCTCTTTTTAAACTAAAGACACCGTTTAAGATGCTACCTCATACATTATGTACCACCATTTTCACAAGTGTGATGATGGTCTGCACATAATGCTTCTTGTTTCATCTATGTTGAGTGTGCTGTGTGTTGACCTCTAATTGTACTGCTTACAGGCCGTTAGATAAGTGGTGTAGATAAGTGGTGTATTGGGAGAAGCTTGTGTAAAATAAAGAATACTTTAAACCTCCAAGGAAAACATTCTTAACCTCTGATTGTTATTGGAAACTGGGCCAAGCAGGTCCAAAAATACCATTTTACCTGCCATGGTTTACTGGTAGGGTAATTAGGATTTTCTTTTTCTTTCTTTTTTTTTTTACATTACAAAATATTGTAAATTATTAATGGTAAAATAAAACCAACAGAAAGTCTCCCCAGGACACCAATACATGAGAAGAGGGTTTAATGTCCTTTGGTGGATGATTTAATAAAAAATATGTCTCAAAGGGGAAAATGAACGGCCGTAGGCTCAGAGACACCAGGAAGTGGCAAGTTTTCACCTCGGTTTATTTCAGCTGAGGCCCAGAGGGTGTGTGCGTGTGTGTGTGTGTGTGTGTGTGTGTGTGTGCGCGTGTGCGTGTGTGGTGTCTCGAGCTTGACCATGTCAAACCTTTTTCTGGCGAGCAGCTGGTTTTTGTCCAATCGGATAGAAGAGGGCACAGATCAGTGGTGAATCAGAGCTGCACAGAGCGTTTGCCACCTCCTCGTCCTTCATGGCCGCTTCAATAATATCTAAGTCACGCTGAATAAGGTCATGCAAATCATCACTAACTTTTTTTTCCTCCACAAATTACAGTCGCCCGCATATGCTCTCTCACAATTGGAAAAAGGTGCTAATGCTCTACGGACGCTATATAGACACTCAGCCTTACTCTCTGATCTCAGCAAGCAATAGCTGTGTTGCACTGAAGTCATTGAGCCTCACAAGTCTCGCAAACCATTTGAAAGCATGACCTTTTCTGAGTTGTACCCCAGTCTAATTAATTAGTTGTTGACATTTCTAGTTATTCAGTTGAGTCACGGGGGCCTCGGCAGCTCCTGCTGATATGATGTGAGAAAATTGTAAAGAGGTTTCTCTGCACTGCTGGGACTCCACGCAACAAAGCGTAGGTTGCCTTTTGTATTCCGTTAAGGCCAGCACGTGGGTCATTTGTATGCTGAATTAACCGAGTGAGCTTAACTATCCTCAACATATTGTAGGTTTAGATGTGTATGTTTACTGATAAGCAGGGCGTAATTAAAGTGCCAGATTCTTGTTTAGGGTTTTTCACGTGACGTGCCTTTCCAAAGAGTAAGAGAGTAAGATAAAAAGAGAACAAGAGAACGGCACGTATCGGAGCTCCAGTGGCTAAAGCTGACAGACGGACTGAACGGATGTGGAAGGAGTGCAAATGGAATTCTGCTAACTTTAGTCTTTTCGAAAGTCATTTACAAAAATAGAGGTGCATCAATGCTTTTGACAAGTTTGCTCGGTGTGTGACTTCCTTCTCCGACACGTATAATTTAGTGCAAGTTGTAACTATTACTTTCAGTGGCTTTTTATGTTTTTACAAATGGTCATTTCATTATGTGGTTTATTTCTTTTAGGGTTGTAGAAGCCATTGTTTTCTGACCATAAACTGACGACATTCCACTTTGTCAAGTGCTTATGTAACTGATGATGTTAGTGTTGTTTTAGGTGAGCACTTTGCAAACTCATTCAAACTCATAAATCCAGACAATGGGAGAAAGGAGCAGAGGAAATTAAGATTTCACAGTTGACAGGTTTACGCAGTATCTTCGAATGCACGTCACATGATCAGAAACAGAGAGGTTAAATATACACGGAGCCCTGTTGGAGTGCTCTGCCTGTGTTAATAGACCTAGAATTAGGATGCAAAGTCATGATTACTTACTGTAAGCCAATTAATAGACCTCTGTGGGTGGAATGCACGGTACGTTGACTGCATTTAATGAGTTATACCATTTTGAGGCCTTCAGTGTGATCAGATTTTTGACTTGACAGAATGAAGCCAATCGGCTGACCCTGATGCCGCCAGCTCCTTCTTATTGCTATCCTCCGTCTGGTCTGATCAGATGTCGGAGAGTTTCGGCACAGACTTTTTTACACAGTGGTACAATGTCTGGTCAAGCCGTGAGATTCACGCTTTCCTTTCACGCCAGTTTTGTGAGGAGCTTGTTTGGCCTCCAGGAGCATCTTCTCTCAAAGCTCTGAGATGACCGATGAAGATGGGCTCGGGTGTCCTCTCCCGGGGGCATCATGGTGACTCAGTCTTTCCCCAATAGAGGAAGCTGAATGGGCTCGCCGGCTGTCACAGACTGACAAAAACAGATTGTGTCATGACCCCCCCAGCATGCTCGCTCGTGACCTCCCAAAACCTGGTCCCGGAGATGTCACGCAGAATCTCGCTCCCTTTAGGGGGTGTAAACATTTTGTGTCAAAAGAAAGGGAAAACAAAACACTAAAGAAATCTGCACAACATCCCATGTGAATGACAGGGAATGGAAAAGGAATACGGGACAGTAGAAATGGAAATATAAGTTATACTAAATAAAACTAACTGACTTGATGCGGATATTTTAAAGGGTCTTGACATATAGTCTGTGCTGCACCAAAACCCTCTTGAAAACCACACCAATCCTTTCTGTGACTCTCTTGCTTCTTGAATAGCAGCACTAAGTCAGACATGTATGGATTTTTCTCGTCTGTTTGTCAGGAACTTGAGGAGAATTACCAGCGGGCCTACTCTGAAGCCCTGACGGCTTTTGGGAACGGATCCCTGTTTGTTGAGAAGTTTATTGAAAAGCCAAGACACATTGAAGTACAGATCCTCGGTAAGTGCATTTACGACTTCCTTTGTGTTTGCTTTTAACTATGCGTCCCTTTTTCTTTTGTTTATGTGAATTGATCTATGTTCATTAATAAAGCAAGAAGCATACGAGTCCTTGAACTCTATGGTATTGCAAAGGACGGAAGAGAGACGGATGAACAATGAGAGTGGATGAGCTTTATTGGCCAGCAGAGGATTCACCCAGCCATTATTTCTTCTCCACATAGCCAACGTAACTCTGCTACCACTCAGTATTCTCCAACTGAAATTCAACACTGACACTTACAGGAAGTGTATCTGCACTTTGAACGTTACTCTACAGTACATGTGAATGTGGATATACTGTATGTGCATTACTGCATCTGTCTGCGGCTTGTGTGTTTACGTCTGTGCATGTTTCAGCGTTAACCGTGTTATCTCTCTGTGTGTGTGTGTGTGTGTGTGTGTGTGTGTGTGTGTGTGTGTGTGTGTGTGTGTGTGTGTGTGTGTGTGTGTGTGTGTGTGTGTGTGTGTGTGTGTGTGTGTGTGTGTGTGTGTGTGTGTGTGTGTGTGGTCTCTGTGATGACTCATTGTCTTTAGGGCGTGTGAGGGATTTTCTGAATTACCTGTTAAAAGCCATGTCATTGCCAGCCTTCTGTCTTTTTTTTTTTTTTTTTATCATACCTTTCAGTTTCCCCTCCTCGAATCTTACCGCTCTCTTTTTGCCCTGCTCCTTCTCTCTCTCTCTCTCTCTCTCTCTCTCTCTCTCTCTCTCTTTCTCTCTCTTGTTCCTTTCTCAACCTCCCACTCTCTCATTTAGTCTCCTATGCCTTTTAGTGTTTTTCTCTCAACTTCCCTTCATCCTCTTAAACACCGTCATACTGTGTGAGATGGGTCTAATAGGTTCTTGGTCGCAATTTCTGTTTGAATGTATGATGTCAATTTTGATGCATGTTAGATTGAGCGGTAAATTGTAGCGCCACGAAATAAAGGAGAAAAAGAAATGCAGGCAAAGACATGTCATTAACTCGCACCATCGCTTTGCCCTGCTCTCTTATTCAAAATTCAGCACAAAAAAATAAAATAAAAAGTCGTTGGCTATAGTGCTGGCACTTTTTTTAACTTTAGTAAAAAATGGTACTTGGCGTAGTTTATAATTGTTGTTGCCACTTCCAATGTGAGGTTTGACTATTATTCCCTTTTAGCTTCTCATTTTAAACTGAATATCTTTGTATTTTGGACTTCTGTCAGACAAAACAAGCCGTTTTGAGACATCACCTTTTAAAAATGTTTCACTTTTTACTCATGTTTTATAGATCCAACAATTAATTAAATAATTGACAGATTGTATGATAACAAAAATACATGTTAGTTGCAGCCCACCATGTGGAGATCACCCTTGGCTGTGAGTCTTCATAATAAGTTTTACAGTTTGCTGTGAAATGCTGAGAACGTAATTTTTAATAAACACTATTTTGTGGGGGCTGTGTTTTTTCTTTTTTTTTTTTCTTCATTATCACACATTTTCCTTGCCAGTCTTTCGCTGGACTGCCCGCACATTAAAGCACTTAAGGGAAAAATCTGTGATAGTTGAAGAAATTGTGAAGCCTTTTAAGTGTGGCTTTTTGAAACATGATGTACATGTGGTCCGGCGAGCAAGAAGAAGCCTAACGATGCCTCCGTCTGTCACATGAACGCTGCCTCGCAGGCCGCAGCAGTCCCTTTTGAGACTACCATCTGTCTCTTCACACTTAGGGTGTGTCTTTTCGTGCTCTGTCCAGATTGGTTGGTTTAAAGCCATGTGTGAATGTGTGATGCAGGTTGAGTTGGGTTAACAAAAGCTCGACAGCGGCCATCGATCTGACGTGTATCAGAGTGAATTTAGCGCCAGTGAAATGTTTATTTCAGCTCCCCGCCTTTTCTTGACTTCAACCACTCATTTTCTTAACACCCCTGATTATTATCTAATATTCTTTTGTTATTGTCTCACCTACTTCTCTCTTTTGTCTCTCTCCCCAGGCGATAAATACGGTAATGTGATCCACCTCTACGAGAGAGACTGCTCCATTCAGCGGAGGCACCAGAAGGTGAAGTCCCCCCTTTTAAAATTCATCCCACCCAATTTAACGTTTGAATTTATTTGAGATTATCTTCATGGCATTTCTGCAGTATTGCGTAGATTAGCTTGAAGTGGATGATTAAACAAAGGTCATCGGGAGGAATCGCAGCCTCAAGCACTGCAGTCTGCTGAATATACAAAAGGCCGGCGTGTTTTATTTCCCTTTTTATATTTTAGGGAAACAAGCCAATTAAGCAACGCATTAATAAACACGCTAGTCCTGATTATAGCACTGATTATTATGGCACCGGTGGCCCTGGCTATCGTAGATGTCCTGAGCAACAGGGAGGATTATGTACCAATAACAATTAGCTACTGCTAATGCTGGGTGATTTGGAGTCTTGGCAAAAGCTGTAGCAGCTACATAATTCTCCACCAAATCAACTTGGATCAACAATAACTTTAACTTTAATGGCATATAATATCGAAATTGATTGTCATTGTCAAGCTGGGGCTATTTCTTCTATATTTTTTTTGGGCTGGTACTGAAAAGAAATGAGGTATTCCAGCATCACCTGCTTGTCAAAATAACAAAAAAAAGTCTGAATACCAAATGAGACGGAGAATTGAAATTGTCACCCAATTGTCACTCAATATAACAATGCTTTCATCAGAGGAGGTTGATTAACATGTGTAATATTTCATTACTTATTGTCACCTCGAAGCAGTTTCAATCATGTGTTTTCATCACTTTCTTCCTTTTCCTTTTAATCAAATTATAGATGATAATCATATTAGCGTCTCTGTTCATGCCAGAGCTGCTGCTCTTTGATTCTGTGAGACTTAATCTGCCTTTGCCCTTAATCTAAGATCTTTTTGAATCTCAGAAACAAGAATATTCGCCTGTTGAAATAGATTAGGGATGGTAGAGCGCAGATATTTTTTAGCTTTTCTCCATGTCTTGAAAGTGCTATTCATACTTGGAGAGTTTTTTTTGGGTGGGGGTTGGGGGTATGATTTGATAAAACTCTTAATGAAGCTCTAGTGATTTTTTTTTTTTAATTAGACATTAACATTGTTTTGAACTGGATTCAGTTATTTCCGTTGGATGGGTTAACTTGTTGGATGCAGTAGAATGAAACCGAGCTGCCTCCAACATGCAGCAGCCGTGGCAAGACCAGATGAAAGGCTGAGTGTGACTTCAAATGATTCACTCCATCTGTTTGTCTAAAGCTAAAGGGACACATACTGTATCAAAACTGATGGCTACTTTAGGGGAAATGAAAACAAATTATGGTATTTACTAATTGTTAGCAGGAAGCCAACTGTAAGTCTGTGGTACTTTCACTGTCAGTTTTAAGGCTCAGTGGTGAACTGGGAGACATTACGATTAGTTTGCTATATATATATTGACATGCTGAATATGGATGAAGTAACTCAATGAGCCAAAAAGGGAATTATCACTTCACTCTGCAGATCTACAGGGAAGTTTAGCTTCTTTCAGTTCATTGTTTTTATTTTATGGCCTGCGACTTTACTCTTTTGGTTGACTCGTTGCTCACCCAAAACTCTCCGATAAACCCCCCGAGCACGACCTGCCCGGTACCAAATGGCAGACCGAGCAGGTGAACATAATGGATCGTGTCCTGCTATGGAAAGGTCTTTGCACTCAGTGACCATTTTCCAAATTGTGTCTGGATTGCAGCTACTAATGGCAGGGAGCCCTCAGAGAATAACACCCATTAAACGATGGTGATACAGGGTATCTTAACACCGTGTCTATGAGTGATGCGGGTCAGGCAGGTTTCTCGCCAAGCTTACTAGTAAATAGTACGGGTTTGGACGCATATTTGTTGTGGGTTGGGTGGTGCGGATTGGCCCACATAAAGGGGTCGGGTGGGTGCGGTTCTCTTTCAATGATCATTTGAGGTCTGATGTGTAAAAAGCAGCACTAACGTCCAAGAGAATTAGTGCATTTCCAGCCTTGGTGTCTAAACGAATAGAAACTGACAAACTGTTACCCAGATGCTCCCGTAATTGTCATAATGAGTTAATAAAGCTGTTTCGAAGTGCAGGATTTGCCGGTGTTGAAGTATGTGCATCTATCTATCTATCGTGTATTGTACATTAAATCCTGTTATTTCAAAGGTGGTGGAGATTGCTCCTGCGTTCCAACTGGACCCTCATCTGAGAAACCGGCTTCACGCTGATGCCGTCAACCTCGCCAAACAGGTATGTTCCGTGTGTTTTTGTGCTGAGGCCAATACCAGTCAGACACGCAGCGCCTGTGATTTCTGCTGTCTCTTTCCCATTTCTTTTATGTCATGTCATACAGGCATTCCCCCAAGGTTCAGGCTAGTGTTAGGTTGTAATAAAATAAAATGACTTGCACTGTAAATAAAGAATGTCTAGAGCATTTCATTACATTAGGGAAATGGGTCCTGAATGAATAGAGAGTTTTATGACAGAACCCTTCCTTAATCACGTTTTAATCGTTAAGTATACAAATGAATAGCTGTGTATTTAAATATTGTTAAATATTCATGTGGCTGCGGCATGATGTAAAGGAAGTTTTTTCACTAGGAAGCAGTATTTCCTCTTAAGTTGTCAAGGCAGGTGTACAGCAGGTGCACGTTGACTTTACAGTGTGACAGAGTTTTGACCACTTGTTCAAAAAAGTTGTCCGACTTGAGGAAAACTGGCTCACTGCCGAGGGCGCTCAAGCATCGGGTTGTATTTAGGAAGCCTGTGCAAACTCCCCATTGCTATTCATTTTCATTTTATTTTTCATTTTCATTTTCATTTTTTTTGTCTGTAATTGGTCTGCAAAACAACTGGATTCTCCCCAGGATTTTTAATGCTGCCGTCTACCTGTGACTCAAATGAAGGGGACATTAGTGCTGTGCAAAACTGTGAATATGAAAATGCAATTTGAGAATGGGTGAAAATAGATGTCAACAGTGCAGACAGTAAATGGAATTCTGGAAAACGAGTGTTTGAACAGTCTTTGAGTGCATCTGTCGAGACCAATTTTATGATTATTGTTACCAATTGATGCACGGCGCTTAGGTTAAAAAAAAAAACCCAACACATTCCCCGCACCGTGAAAAGCTCCCCTTGTATTTAGCCTTCTGAAAACCGTTATATCACAGTTGGTCTGGCTTTAGTATTGCCGAAAAGTTGGCTCAACTACAGTATGACAGCATCACTTAAAAGTCAAGCCTCATCTCTCAGAGGAGATTTCAGGTAATGGCCTTTTCAGGTAATGGCCCAGTTGAGGAATGGAGAGAGGTAAAGAGAGGTAGAGGAGGCTGGAGACGAGGATGGGGCTTTGCTAAAGAAATGACCTTGATCATACTGATAGAGACATGGTTATATATATATGAGAGAGAGAGAGAGAGAGAGAGAGAGAGAGGCTTTGTTCAAGAGCGGCAGCCGCCGCAAGCTCTTGCCATGACTTTTCCCTGCGTATTTTCATGTCGCTCCTGAAACGACGATGTTGCGGACGACTGGTACCAAGAAGAGGACACGCCCGTTTAGTATTGTTGAGAGGACTTCGATTGGCTCGGTACAAAGACGCATTTCAGCTTCATCGCAAAGCTGCAACGGGCTGTCTCTGTGAGAGCGCTTACTGATGATGATTGCAGGGGGAAGATTTTTCTCCTGTTTCCAAACCTCAAATTCAAAGATTTCAGTTTTCAAGCTCTATTTGTAGTCCGGCTGGTATAGAAGAGCAACTTTTTTTTTTTTTTTTTTTTTTTTCAAGTTCTTTTGCTTGAATACAGGGGAAATGATAAAAGACCCTAACTGCAAAGAGTGCGGTATAGATTGAAGTACGGCTTTTCTACATGTTAACATCATGCTTATGTTCGAGGAGCTCCGCCCCGAACACAGAAGGACGAGGAGTTGCTGCAGTGTGATAATAAATTACACCAAAACGTTAAAAAGTACCGATAAGAGTCCCAGAGCTTATCAGTACTCCAGTCCTTCAATGCCATGTTTCGGTACCCATCTCTGCTCACGAGTATCGTAACATTACAGTGTATAGAGTCTCACACACACACACACACACACACACACACACACACACACACACACACACACACACAACTGAAGGATCAAACCTGCAGCATTTGCAGATTATCACCAGGGGTCTCACTTTCTCACGGCCTCATCCTCCATTTTTCTTGTTCCAGAGCCCGCCCTCTCTCCTCCTCTCCACCCCCATCTCTCCCTCCCTGCTTCCCTCCCTCCCTCCCTCCTGTCCTTGTATTTCCCTTCTATGTGTTATGATTGCATTTCACATTGTGCCAGTCCCCTCAGTGAAGGCTTTCACTTCAGAGCGGAACCCAGCTCTCACTGCAGGTACTGAGACCTGCTCCCTGAGCGACGCTGAGGCTGAACTTTGGTACTTAGCTGGGTATTATTAATGCGTGTGTGTGTTTGTCGCCGCCCCGCGTGTTTATGCGTGTGAGAAACATCAATTTTTAATGTGTTCTGCGGCCCTTATAGAATAGGAAATGATGGAGACGGTTATTCACTTTGCACAAACAGACACATTGCCAGGTACATGTTGTTGTTGCTGTTCTCCTCTCGTTCTCCTCTCAAGTGGCCTGTTTCCCACAGTTTTCCACTCTTGAGAAGACATTCAGTTTTCCCGACTCTTTCCGTGCTGCACTCAAAGGTAGGCGCTCGGACACCTCAATGTGTGCAGTCCGATTTTCAGTGTAATTGGAGCCCTTTTAATTTGAATCAGCAGCTCATTGGAATGTAATGGCAAAGTGTTAACGCACATTGAACCGCCATTGTGTCCCGTATGCACACATACAGTCTCTCCTGCTTTTTGCCTGCACCTACACAAAAAGTCTCCCACTCTTGTAAAAACACATCTGGTGTACACACAGTAGAAAGACACACTGGATGACACACCGTCCCCACTCTGATCCCACAAACACACAAAACACGTCTTTCTCCTACAACCCCGCACACACCCGCTATTTCTCGGCTCTTATGTGTTCTTAATGGGCGTCTCCGTGGCGCTGGCGCTCTGCCCCTCCCCACCCCCCCCTTTATCTCGCCGTCTGCTCGTATCGCCCATCTTCCATTATCGGCAGCCTCCATCTGAGAAGCGGCGCAGTCTTTGAACTCGCTGCAGGCCACAGCGGATCCTGATAGAATGTCCTAGAGAACAAAGTTGCCTGGCAACACTGGCGGCTGCGGGAAGTTACTTTCGGCTCCCGGTTGAAAGGGTTTGAGCTCAGAGCGGGCTGTCAAGCCGGAGCTCACGGGAAAATCAGAGATATTGTCAAACTGCCCACTTATATGTGCTTAAACAGCTGCTTTTTGCATACCTGTTTGCAAATGGTTTTGTTTTGTTTCTCCTCGCTCCAGCCCTGCCATGTCTCTGATTTGTTGTCCTCATGTCTTCAGGAGACAGATCTATGGCTGACATTTCATTTAACCGACACATGCGATATCTCAGCCAGTCCTGATTAATTCTGTTAATGATGCATCTCTCCATAGCAGTGTGAGGTTTTCATAATCAGTGATTGGACTACTGATTGGGCGCCTCATTGCCTGTTCATTCATCCATGACTTCTGCTTTTCTAATACCTCTATCTGTGTTGCTTTGCAGCCGTTGTGGTTTGAGAGGGTTTGAATCCTTCGGAGAGTAAGCTGCAGGTAGCTTAACAAAGCCCCCTGTGCTTTGTTTTTGCTTGGTGAGCATTATCTTTGATTACGAGAAGTGAGGTTGAGTACCTACTTAAGGCATAAATCCCCCGTTCTCAACCATCAACAAGTTGTCCATGCTGCCTGTGAGGCGTGCAACATCTGTGCCCACATGGGCTGTGGTTTACCCTCCCAATGCATATGCTACACAATCCTATGTTAGACTATATCCAGACAGACATAAAATACCATGCCTCAGACATCATATTAGACAAATCTCAGGGCTCCACAGTCAAGGAAATTGGCAACCAACACTTGTCAACATGTAAAAAATGGGGACAGCAAACGGGAAGTCATGCACCCCAAAATAGACATATTTTTTATGGATAGCCTCAAACTGGGACATTGTTTTTCTTGGTATAACTTCATAAATGTTGCCAATAAGGGAAATCAGCATCTACCCAGAATGATATTGTAGTTCTCTGCTGTAAAACCCCAGCCACCTGCTGCAGCTGTTATCATACCATGCCATCAAACAGTGTTCACAGGTCCTTTCTTTTTTTTTTTTCAGAAGCAGAGAGTTTCAAGATGCACGTCTAGGAAATAGTTTTCATTCCACGCTGGGAGCAGGGACATTTGAATCCACCAGGGAGTTTTTTGTGGGGGTTGGAAATCTTGTCCAGTTCTTGTGTTCTCCGGTCTGTGGTGGGAATTATTCTTATTAATTTCCTCGTGAGAAATAAATGCGATGAGAAGGCTCTCAAATGTCTTTTAAGTATTTTATTGAACAGACACTTAGAATAATTCAGCTGAATGGATGGGGCTCCTTCCCCACGAATGGTTCAGAGGCCTAACAACAAATCAAAGGTTTTACAGAGTATATATGTTTCACACAAACTGCACATTATCTCGTCCGTCCCCCCCTCCTTCGCAGGCGCACTCCCTCTTCTGATGGAACAAAGACGCCAAGGCCTTGGCAGGTGCTGTTATTCCTGCTTGTTGTGAGAAAGGGTTAGTTTATATGCTCTCATAAACAAAAGGTTGAGTCTACAACATAATACAGACATAAGATACGTTATCCGGACATAAGATACATAATACGGACATAAGATATATTATCCAGACATAAGATACATAATACGGAGATAAGATACATAAGATACAATCTACAGACATAATATACGTAATACAGACATAAGATACATTGGTTTGGTGGTGAGTTTTACTTTGCAACATCTGCATGCACACAATGTCTAAAAGAAAGTATAACAGAATACATTTCCTTAACAATTCCCCCTTTGGTCTTTATTATGACCATTCAAATATTTACAATTTATCGAAACATCAACACATATTACCCACAATAGTTTACATATGCACCATTAATCAATGAGGTTAAGGCAGTGGCTGTTTTTGTCAGTTGTAAGCAACTCCCATGTTGTAGCAAGCTAGGGAACATTAACATGGTATTTGAGATGAGGCGGAACACAGACATCAGACCTCCAGCAGTCACCAGTAGACAGTTGCTTAATGGTGCTCTGATATTTTTCAGTTGGACAGGTTCTACGTCATGATGTAGCCCTCTATATTTCAGCAAGCACAATGCATTTGGGTCCGTTGGATCATTTGGTTAATTATTCACCCTTCTATTGTAATTAGACAAACTGTATAATGGCAGCAGATTATGCAAAAGCCCTTCTTTTCTTTTTTTTGGTGCCAGATCAAACAAATGGATCTACTTACGTTTATGTCACTATAATAGTGTGACTATGTCTCTCACTTGGTTGGTTCTAGAGATATCCTTTGTTGTGGAAAAGTTGTTGTTTTTTTATACTCAATCCCAATGTCCAGACATAATAGTACAACCCTGCCTTTGGCCATATTTATATCATGAATTTTTTTTTCTGTGTTGTTTCACTGTCTCACTCACACTTTGGGCTTTTTCCAGTGACTCTCTGAGCCGTCTTTATGTTGCAGTTTGGCAACAAGTTTTCTGCCCAACGTCCAAGCCTCTATATCTTGATCGGGACTTGGCAAAGGTAGCTGCAGTGAAGGATTATAAGCAAAAAGGAAAACTTGAGCTGAGCCGACGTAATATATGTTGTTCTTTTAATGGTTTGGACCTGCTCGAGGACGCACTAGCGCATTAGCGTGTGTGAAGGTCAAAAGTATGTTTCCCGCCGGATGTCATCAAAATGGGACGCGCAGTTAGAACACCTTTAGAAATGGTTGATGGCCAAACAGACACATCTCATTAACTATTAGTGTTTATGCATGCGCGTGAGCTCACCTTAGATGTGTGTGTGGGCATCAATCTAATTAGCTCAGCGTCTGACGAGCAGGTGTGTGCTTATAGGTGACTTTAATGTCAGCAAGGCCTTTTTTTGGGGGTTTCATGGCATATTTATCGGTTTAACCTTAAAACGGGGAGGAGGCAGAGTTTATGTCTGATACTCTGTGCTGCTGTTATTAGGAATTCAACTCTTGTACTTGTGTGGGTGAGGAGCGCTGACAGTGAAGACTTTGTTGCATTTGACACCGCATGTGACGCAGCCTCACCTCCTCTGTTTTGTTAGTGCTTTTTGTTGGGGAGGAGAGAGATGGGTAAGCTTTTTCTTTTTTTGCCGGAAAATTAGCAGAGAACATTGAAGCTGGGCCAGAAAGCGACGCTTCTCCCCTTCTTTCTTTTTTTCGCGCTCTCGCAAAGCGGCAGTGGGCATGAAATTTGAATTATTGCTGCTGTGTGTTTTAAGTGTGAGATGGAGAACAGGAGACCGAGATTTGAAATCTGTGTGCCTGATGATTTGAGGGAGTGTTTTTATTTTTTTTAGAGAATGGGGGAGAAATAATTTGTTGCACAGTTTCAGTCCTTTGCTCGTGTCTGCCGGCGCGTTTACCCACCATCCCCTGAGAGAGCTGCTCAAAAGCACCCTAATATGTCCGCAACTCATCAGCACTCTCAATAAAGCAGGCGTGTGCACCTGTCACTCATTGGCAAGCCCATTCCTTCTTACTGGAGATGTAGATCTTCATTAATGTGTCACAAATCTGAAGTTTGATCACCTAAATCTGCTGGACATTGTAGTTTTTTTGTCAACATCGGTCAAACCGGACTTGTCATTAGAATCGAGCGAATTAAAAGTGCGTGTGGTTGGGTTGAGAAATCAAAGCGGAATCAAACCAAATTAATAAATATCACATTTTGAATTGAGTGCTTCCGTAAAGCATTTGTGGACGTACATGTCCACAACCTCACGTGCTGAGTGCTTCCTGTGGCCTTGAAGCACTTGAAAAACATGGAAAGAAAATGGATTTACGTAAAATAAAGGAACGAGATGTCGGTGTTCTTGGTGCATATATTTGTTTAAGATAAATTTGCGTTAAAATTTGCGTGAAAGTGTCTGCAGCCTGACATTAATGAAGTAATAGCACTCACTGTGCGTTTGTGCGCGTTCGAGACAAACTTGTGTGATAGGAAACGCTGTGCGTGCGTGTGTGTGAGTGCGTGTGCGAGTGCGCGTGTGAGTGCGTGTGTGTGTGTGTGTGCGTGTGTGTGTGTGTGTGTGTGTGTGTGTCGCATCTGTCAATCCACCAAGGGTGATAAACATGGAATTAGTTCTGCTGTCAATCACCTTGGTGGCGGTGAGTGCAGAGATGACGCGCTCAGACGAGCCGTGTCCCCGGTGGACGGAGACACACACACATAATATACACATAATATAAACGGATTGACACTTGGTCCCTGGAGGTGGTCAGTGTACTGTAAACATTATTACTACTTACAGACTCATAAACACCCTGACTGCATGTGTGTTCCCATTTTTTACTTCAAAACTATCAGCACTTTTTGCCCTGAAAGCATATTTTAATATTCTATCAGGAAAACCAGCATTTGGAAATGGGCTAGACGAAAAGAAAAAACCTCCACTCCTTTTCCCAGTGAGTTCATGAATCAGTCAGTTTTCCTTTCTCTAATTTACTTATTTATTTTCTGCCTCATGTTTTTCAGTCCTTCACTATTTATCTTGACTTCTTTATCGTTGTCTCCATCTGTTCTCTTTCCGGCCGTGGTTCTTCTTTGTACCGTGTCCCTCTCCTTTATCCTATTCAGTACTCTTTAGGATCTAAACCTACAGTTGGCTCCTTTCCTCTTTGTCTTCTCTGCTGCTCAACTTATATGTTCTCATTTGCCATCTATTTCCCTTGAAATACTTTAGTTACAAATTTATATAGGAGGGTCGACGATATTAAAGTAGATAGATAGATGATTTTGAATTGGTCTTCAAGGTGACCTCAGACTAAATGCGTTTTAAAAAAAAAAAAAAAAAAAAAAGATCCAATCCAATAGCGCTTTGGTTACCAAACTGTTTTGCTTGTGAACCCTGAAAGCAACCCTGCGCCATGTGGTTACTTATAGCTGAGTTGTATCTGACCAAAGAGTGATGTTTGATTCTCAGAGGGATTCATTTGCATAGTTTTAAAAGGCCCCAAGAGGTAAAACTATCAAGTCAATCACAGAAACATCAGAAAGAGAAACAGTTGGTGGAGTGAAAATATCTCAGGTTGGGAACTACGACATTAATGTCAAAGGTTATGTGCAAACTCTGGGTTACTACTACTACTACTACTACTACTAATAATAACGATGATAACTTAATTTGTATACTGCGATTCATCCATAAAGTGCAGCTCAAGGTGCTTTAGAGTTTGATGGTAAAAGCGACACGCAACATAAATCAAATACAAAGAATAAACAGAGTTCATAAAAAGAGAATATGGGCTCCAATGAGAAGACGGAGAAATTAAAGTAGAAATGATAGATAAAAATGTACTACATAAACTAAATGCCTGCCTGAATAAGTAGGTCTTCAGTTGTTTTTTTTTAGAAGTGTCAGCAGAGCTTGCATATCTAATGTAGCTGCCCAGGCTGTTCTAGCAGGGGAGTAGCTGTAAGCATTTCCCCCCCCGACTCGTTTTTGTGCACTACTTCGGGCACAGTTGACATAGCAGCAGGGATTAAAAAAAAATCTGAAATGTAAGAAGGTGCTGTAGGAGCCAGCGCGGGGGAGCGGAAACAGGCACAATGTGTTCTCTCTCTCTGAAAGGTCTAGGTTCTAAATGGTAGGCCAGTGAAGAGGGCATCACAATAGCCCAACCTGCCGGTAATGAACGCATGCATACACTTTCTTACTTTGCCAACATTTCTCTGGTAGAAGACTGCTGTCTTGGTCACTTTGCTAAAATCTTCGTAGCTTAAATCAGAGTCCAAAACGACACCTGGGGCAGCAGCATGTGTGAAATCTCCACATCATGGAAATCAATTCATTACCACATGCACAAAAACATTGTCTTTAGTCTGAAGAATACCATACACGCCGTGTGTGTGTGTGTGTGTGTGTGTGTGTGTGTGTGTGTGTGTGTGTGTGTGTGTGTGTGTGTGTGTGTGTGTGTGTGTGTGTGTGTGTGTGTGTGTGTGTGTGTGTGTGTGTGGCAGGATGAATACAGTAGTGCAGGAGCCTTGCATCTCAGGGTGACATTGGATGGGTGCTATTTTGGGCATGTATCCTCGCGCCTGTGTTTGTCGATTGGAGCCCGGGACTGAGTGCGATATTGAAATAGGCAGTGCTTTTTCCGTGTGTGCAGAAGGACCTGTGTGTGAGTTCTTGGGGATGGATTCCTCTGGGCAGGAAAGGCAGCCATATGAGACTGGCTAAAAGGGGAGGCAGAGACGGAGGATGAGAACGGAAAAGAACGTGAAGCACAAAGCGGGGGGGGGGTGGAGTGGATGGAGGGAGGAGGAAGCAGGAAAGGAAAAGAAGAAGACAAACCTGCTGCTAATGAAATGAGACTTAAAGAAAGAGACTGAGGGTGTACAGAAACCAAGTGAGGTGGTCAGAGGATGCAGGGACCGAGACAAAAGGAAGTGAGGCAAAGACAAAAGAGAGAGGGGAGGTATTGATTCGTTCTGCCAGCTGGGGGGAAACTCAAGCCAACTGTGCTTTCTGAAATTAGAGCCAAGGGGAAGATGGAAGGATGGAGGAGAAAATGGTGAGGGGAGCGCGGGGGGGGGAGCAGCAAGCAAACATGGCGCTGTTTGTATCACATTGTGCAGCGAAGAACAGTGGAAAAGTGCACGCTCATGAATAATCTATGGTCACAGCGGCGGTTGGATAACTGTACTCAAACTGCGAAACGATCCAGATCTTTAGACGTTGGTCTTTTTTGTCTTTTGATCGGGCTTCATATTCGCCGTGTTGCGTTACGGCATTCGAGAAGGCAGCGATGGGCAAACGGCGATAAAACAAACAGATGTGCATAATTCATGCGGGCAAGATCAAAACCAGCGAGGGGAAAAACCCATCACGCCTACAAAACGACCGACTAAACAGTCAAAGCACATCCGACGCCCGACAGATGACACAAAGGATTTGGATAACGTCGCCTGAATTACCCACGCAATAACGCTGGGAATGGAAATGGCAAGTTGAAAAATGGCCCTCGAGGCAATCACGGGTCAAATGATGGCAGTAACACGTCAGAGGTTTTGGGGAACACAAACAAACTAAGTGCTCTGAACGTTGGGGGGAAGGTGGCGCCGTGCTTTGTCCCGTCGCCTGCGCCTTACTTATAGCCCCCGTTCACGTCAGGAAGCGGCACAGCTGGGAATAATACCGGCTGCGTTTAAGTCCGTTTACCGGCTGACTTAATGAAACGGAGTCGTTGTGAATGTAATGAGCCGAGTCTGCGCTTCTCACGCCAAACTTACCCGGAAGGTTCCAAAGGGACCGTAAAACGTGGCGCTCCTGGGAGGCTCGGTGGCAATTGTTGGTGAATATATTTTTGTCTGCTGCACTTTAGCCACGTGTGCCCGACACAAACGTTCATTTTGATGTGGTTGCGGCCTTAGAATGGCTTAAGTTTGCATGTCAAATCGCAAGGCGCTGGCAATTTAGCGCCATTGTTTTACCGAATGCTTCATTTTTGACTCGTGTTATTCAAGCACAGTGACCCATAACTTGACATTAAACTCTGCAGTCAGTCCGTTTAGTTATTTTCTAATTGGATTAACGAGTGATGGCTTCTGCCCAAAAGACATTAGTCCCAGACTACTGACAGGCGCGCTGGGCTACTTTTTTGGCAGAAGGCTTATAAATTGCTCCGCGGCTTGTAATGAAATCATCGGCGTCACATTGGGGTGTTGATTCCCTGTCAGGCCTCATTTTGCAACGCTGACGACCTTGCACTACATTATTCCCCATAAGGAATCCTAATGATGCAAAGTATCTCGAGACGGGCCTACTGTAGTGTCCTGCTTCCTGCCAGCTCTGCCCTCCGAGGACCGAGAGAAGATATGAGGAACACATTTTCCAGAGGAATCCTCTAACGCGAGCAGAAGAATTGCGGCCATGATGTGCTGCGGCATGCAGTAAAAAGTGGAATCTCTCTGATGAGGAGAGATGGAAGAAAGACAATTTGCCTATGGGGAAATTAAATTGGAAAGACGGGACATTTCATTTTTTATTTTGTGTGTGTGCGTGTGTGTGTGTGTGTGTGTGTGTGTGTGTGTGTGTGTTTTGACTGAATAAGCTGGAGCACTTTCTCTCTGTTCTCACCACAAAGTGAATGGAAAACGGCAACGCTCGTGTTGCATCGACGAGAAGGAAGCGAAGAACAGGGAGATGCCCTTCCTCCCCCTCACTTGCTCTCTCCTCCCTCACCTCTCCTTTTAACTTGTATAAGACAGCAAAAGCTGTTAATGAAAGTGGCTCTCTCTCACACACACACACACACACACACACACACACACACACACACACACACACACACACACACACACACACAAGCACTGACATCAGCAGTTTTCCCTATTTAGTGTGGCTCCCTGATTATGCACATGGGATAAGACTTCAGTCAACTTACTTCACCTTCTCTCCCCCCCCTTGTCTTTCTCTTACCCCCCTCTCTCTTACCTGTCTTAAGGTATCTGTATCATTCTAAGGTTCATCACCACTTGTACACTCTTATTTCTGTCCTCAAAACGTCTTTCATTCTTTCTCTGGCTTTTCTTTTATATTTACACCCTTTTTTCCACCTCTTATTTGGCCTTTCTTTCCAATTCTCAGTCCAGTCTGTGCACACTCATCAGCGCTCCATCTTTCCCATCCAATCATCCACTATCTCGTTCTCTCTGGTTTGCTCTTACTCTGAAATGTATGTTTAGATTTCTTTTTTTTTAATCTTAGGGGAGAACTATAGCTTGGCTGCAGTTTTCTACAACAAGCTTTTTTTCAATTTGATTTTTCAAGTGTGAAAGAGTGCGGATTAAACAATTAACACATATTACGCCCGCAAATGTGTTCCAAATGGCGTGTTTGGTTGTTAATTAGACACCTTCGAGATGATTTTTATGTGTGTGAAACAAATGGGAAGCAAAATTGATACGAATATGGAAAATAAGTTTTTCTTTTTTACCCTATTCACCAGGAGTGTCTTCAAAATGTATTTAAATGTACAATGCATATCTTCAAAGGCCTCAAAATTATGTTTTTTTTTCAGACTCTGAGACAGAAAGCTCCACTTCGGTACCACTTACATACACTTAAATTCCAGTCTGAAGCTTTTTACTGAGTGGTTTGTTCATCTATCATTCTTGATTTATACGATATTTTATCCCCAATTCATGGCCAAAATCTATATATTTTCTGATCTATGGAGTGATACAAAGGGGTATCCCACTAATGACTGAGCGAATTGTAATGAAAAGCTATTAGTAGTTTAGTGAAGCCTTTTAAACGATTTTTGTGTGCAAAAATGCGTCAGAGTGGAACACAAGTCACTGCATAAAAGCATGTTGTATATCACATAAACAGATATCGACATCTGAGAATATCTTTATCATAAAATCGATTAGTCATATTGTCCAGCTCTAATTTGAATTTCAGTTATGTTCTGCACAGGATTGATTTGTCCACGGGTTCAGAACAAAACGCACACTTCTGGGGGACGAAAAACCTTCTGCAGATATAAACACGTATTCACACAAAGAGCGAGGACACGGAAGTATATTTCAGTATGTGCTCGCCTGTGGGCACACAGCAACGTGAATTCGGTGATCAACACAAATGCAAATGAACACATGCACGGCGTACACAAAAGGGATGCGTTACGCAGATGTATTTTTAAGCGATGCATGAAAAAACAAACACATACACATTCTCACGTGGAAAAGGAATTGACACAAGGTGCACACATGCAGGTCATGCATGCATGATTAGGAGCAAACAGAAAGTCATCCCTCCTCTTATTTATTTATTTTAGTCTCTCTCTCTCTCTCTCTCTCTCTCGTTCCTTGCTCCCTCTGGCTGTGTCAAATGCTGCAGTGTGGGTGTCTTGGCTCAGAATACATCCAAATCTTAGTCTTGACACACACACGCACACGCACACCGAGCAGTGTGTGGACACACGCACGCCACTGCAGTCTTATGAAGTCAGAAAACCCATTTCTGCCCTGACTACCTTTTGGCAGGAGTGAGAACGAGGGAGTGAAACGGGGAGATAAAGGGGGGCGGGGGAGTGATGGAGGACGGAGTGAGATGGAGGGGAGGTGTGCTTGGAGTGACGAAGCCTTGGCGAGCGCATGGGAAGAAAAATAGCGTTTGGCCTGATTTTGGGGCCAAGTTACTAATCGTGTACCTCCACAGAGAATAGACTCAAGTGCGTTTTGTGTGTCTGTGATTCAGTAGACAACACCTCTGCACGTGGGCCGACATTCATCTTTTTGTGTGTGTGTGTTGTCGTCATAGCTTGTATTTGTGGATATGCATGTATGCAGCCGCCTTTGTCCAGCTGTGTGTGTTTCTGGATGCTCTTTGATCGTTAGGCAGCTGTATTCACTTCTGCTTCTCATCATTTCAGAGACAACAAGCTCATTATGCTTCCATTAACTGCTGACAGAGCGACGGGTGAATGAGGGCGAGAGGGGACTGAGAGAGCGAGAGAGAAAGAGAAGTGAAAGCAAAGTGGAAAAGAAAGGGGAGGCACGACTGGCTGACTTACCCAAAAATGAGCAATAATGCCCCATATTTAGAGAGATTTGGGAAGAGGGATGAGCGGGGGAATAGGAGAGGCTGGACGAGGTGAAAAGATCAAGGAGGAGCTGGTGGAGAGAAGAGGGGAGCCTTAAAATGAAGCGGGGATGTGAAAAGAGGGATTTGAGAACAGAGGGTGCAGTCAAATGGAGTGGTAATGGGGAAACTTGACTGGCAGCTCGTGTGTTTATTTGAATTCACCGCACACTCGTCGCCGTATGGAATATCAAGTCTCAATTATAGGCCTTTTTTTTTTTTTTTTTGGACTTTTGCTCAACAGAATCAGCATTTGGCAAGCATTGGTTTTGGAATGATTTTTAAAAATGTTTTATTTACCACAGATTCTTCATTACTCGATGGTCGCAAACTTAATTTGAACGGCCTCAGCATTCCTGAAAGGGGAAGTTATTAGATTTAAGGATGCAACTGGAAAGGTGCACTCATTAGAGTACAGACTTGATTGAATGAGCACAACCCACAATTGGCTGAGCTGAGGCGTTGCAGTCAGCTGGGTGTGTAGTTCTCACTGGCACGGCTTATTGGTTCCTTTTTTCTTTTTTCTTTTTTCTTTATCTGGCAGTTGGTTGATAAAATAACTGGATTTACAAAGCTCTGAGGCTAACTAATGTCTTTATCTTAATTTCGTCTCCTCTTGTATTTAATATAGAATGCGTCAACAAGTGGCAATCAGTCAGTTATACAGCAATGTCTTCTTAGTGTTGGCGATCGTCAGCCACTGTGGGCTACTCATCACACCACAACAACCTGGGGGTGCATACAGTGAAGGAAAGTCGTGTTACTTCTTATAAACTGAGCGTTTTTAGTTGAAAGAGGATGAATGTGTAATTTTTATTTGATTTTAAAAGCTTTATAGTCTTACTTTAACGCCCAGTGTCAAAATCTAAATGTGATTTTCAGAGAATGTTCTCACAGTTTACCAGAAAGCGTTTATAACCCTTTTAGCACGTGTTGTTCAGTGTACCTGCAGTGTAAGGGAAATAAAATCCGATTACTGTAATACAATTGCATGTAACCTTACAGTGCGGGGCAGCCACAGTGGCACTTTGCCTCGGGTAAATTGGTCATAGCAGCATGAAAGCACCACTCATGTAGAAATGGAGAGGTGGCAGATCGAACAGTGGGCAGAGGAGTAGATTGGGGGGAGGGGTGGTATGGGGGTTTGGGGGGGGGGTGTAGAGACTGAGGCGAGCAGACGGAGATGGAGAGAAGGCGTGGGCCGTAAAGGGGCAGAGTATCCCAAAGACTCTTATTGCATTGTGGTCTCACATTGTGGGAGTGAGTGAGAGAGAGAGATGAGGAAGAGGGTGGGAAGGAAGGAAGGAAGGCAGGAAGGAAGGGAAGTATGGATGGTGGAGCTAGTTGGTAGAAATTTTAAAGCTGAAAAACGTGACGTGTAAGTGTTCTCGTTGTCCCTAGCTTTGATTAATTGGAGGGTGGAGTGGAAAGTAAATCCATAAAACAAAATATAATGGCACCCAACTTTTCCTGAACAGCAGATTAGTTGTAGTTTTAAAAAAATAAATGTATGACTATAATACCCTATAGACTTAAATGTCTCCAAGCATAAAAAAAGGTCTATTTTTGACCTTTTTAGGCTTGGTTGCAGGGATATAAAGCCAACATTTTTCACACATGCAAGTCAGCTGTCAGTGACATTTCATAAAAGGCCAAAGTTGAGGACATGAGGTTTCTGCAGGACACCGAGAAGAAACTTGAAGGCAAAAGAGACGGGAAACGCAGACGGAGCGGTAAAGGTTAGGGGACCAAGGAGGGAAAGGAGAGAGAGAGGGAAAATGCAACAATATGTGGCATACGATGTGAAAATCAACCGCACACATACACACACGCATACTCTCGCCGTATAGCAGTTCATTTTAAGTCATAAAATGTGACAGTTTGGGTCGCCTCGCAGACAGTGAATCAGCCCACAGAAACTTTCTCTGACCCGTGCGGTGTTATTTCGGGGAGATTCTTCCTTTCTGTCCCTGGTCCCTTCAGCACATCTGAAGTTATGGCGGCACTTTGCACTTGATGTCTCTCTTTTTTTTTAAATTAATTGATAGTAAACATCAGATTTTATGAGCCCACAATTCTGTTTGTCCACACGTGGACTGTAAATTCCCGTTAGGTGTCTTCTGTGGCCTTTCCTCTCCCTCTCTCTCCCTCCCTCGCTCTCCCTCCCTTCTCCATGTGTGCACTTTATGGCTGCATTGCTTCCAGTCTATATGTACAACTCCCACTACACTGCCGCCTGATGGCCCCGCGGCTTCCTTTTGGTCCCCAGGATCGCTCGAGTAATGCGAGAAAAATCGACTGAACAATATATATTCCTTTTTTCTTTTGTTGTGTCTTTGTTGACGTGTCGCACACATGCGTTTGTCCGCGGCGACAGATTTGTTTGTCATGCAAATAGCGGCTTGAAAGCCCCAGAAATAATGCAGCGCACAACAATGTGTTATTGCAAATCTCCATCATGGCATCTAAAATTCATTTTAATGGCCCTATACACTTTTTGTCTGATGCTCTATGACAATTTTGATGGTCTATGGCAGCCCTCTTAAAAATACGCCGATTAGCTCCTAGTCATTAAGTAATCCCCCGAATGATACCCGCGTCTATTTAGTTCCTCTTAGACATGCACCTCGGTCCATAAATGTGACCACATTATTATTTTTACCCCATCAGTCACTGCACTGAATGCAGTCGCATTAAGGTACAGTAAAGGTTAAATACACACAGTGAGAAATAAAATAATATAATATATTTATACCTCGATTACTATCTCTTATGCGCAAAGAAAATACTATCCGTGAAAAGTTTCATGTCTCAAGTGAGATTAGTTTATGGAGGAAAGACAACAACCCTCACACTACACTGGTAATCGTCAGAGCGTCGTCTTTACACTTTGTACAAATGATGAATGCAGCAAATAGGAGTCAGACAAAAGCCATCAGTCGATCAGACGGAAGAAGCCACCAGTGTCGGCTATTGTTGCTCCCCACTGTCATCTCAGTCTTTGGTTCGCTGACATGAGTCGCGTACTGTACAGCTTTTAACCTTTCGACTCCACTGCTTCTTATCGCCCGTCCTTTCATCACTCTTGCGTCACCCGTTTTCAGTCATTATTCATCCGCAGGCTTGCTACAAACACCCCGCCCCCTGCCTCCTCCCCGTCAGGGTCTCTCGCTGTAAATCCAGATGCACTTTGGTTTCGCTCATAGCTCTTCTCGGTCATTCTCGATTTATCCCAATGTCTTTCTCTCAATCTATTGCTCCATGTAGTTTACTTCGCTTTGTCTCCGTTTCCCCCCTCTACAACCATCTGCTCCATTCACCATCTACCTATTTTTTTTTTTTATGTCACTCCCACACCCCATCACTGCTCTGCCATCTGTCTGTCTGTCCATCTGTGACCTTACTCTTGACTTTTTTTTCTTTTCTTTTCTTAATTTCTTCTTATTTTTAGATGAAAAAGGCTCATTATCTGAAGGCCTGCCAAACCTGAAAGCAGAGAAAGAGGAGAGTGTTTGAAAGTGGAGCAAAGGCCAACTGCCACTTACAGAAGAGATGGCAGTGGAGGCGAACAGTTTTGATATCGAGCCGCGTCGAGGAAGAGAGGGAAAGAAACTCTGAAGGGAGAAAAGCTGAGGGAAGGATCAGAGAGCAGTGAAGTGAGGGAGGCTGTAGGAGAAGGGAGAGGCTGTCACCTCAGAGAGAAGTGGTTTATTTGTAGGATTTTACCTTTTTCATGGGTAGTCCGGACGAGGTCGCCATTTTTGCAAGCCGCGATGCGATGTACGTCCTCATCGCCCACTGAAGGTCTACAGGTTATTTGGTGTAATGAGTGAGGATGCGTCCCTCCAAGTGAAAAAGGGCCTGAAAGAAAAAAAGGGTGTTGGCATTCATTCAGGCTGCTAAAGTGTTGGTTGCTCAGTCTGACCTCTGACCTCTCAGTCCGTGGGTAAACATAACGGAGCTACGCTAAAAAAATTAGAACTTTTTGAGGAGCTTGAGGAGGTGCTATAATTTAAATTATTATGGCTTTAGTAATTAATTTTTATGAGCCGTGCTCAGTAGCACGGCTCTGGGGATGGCAGTGTTGCTGATGTCAATCTGCCACTGTGGTGCTGACTGAAATATCTAAGTAGAACCTAACAGATCTGCTATTCATCATAAAGATTCTGATGTCTTCCAATAAGACTTCCCCGTGTGTCAATCACATTGTGAGATTTGGCACACGCTCTTCTTTCCTCATTAGTATGTGTGCTGTGGTTGAGACATTGTCTGACAGCTTAAGCAGCCCGGGGAAGAGCGTAGATTCCCATAATGTAAACATCACATAAGGCCACAGATGCAAACCCATTTTGAGCTGAGCTTGTGTATTCTGGTCCCCACATTGAGAAGCTGTTAAGCGTGCGTCATGTAATACTATAGACCACATGGGGTAATGTGACCATCGCTTCAGAAGGGGTCATATACCGTCTCAATTCTATACGTCCAAACACAGGATCATAAATAATAATAGTACGCGATAATGTATTGGTGTTTCAGACTTTGAATCCCGGCTTCTTTTCCCGCGGTATTTGCAATATGTTTTGTCTTCGCTGTTCCAAATTTGATGACCAAACATGTCCTCAAATCCTTTGGCATTAAAATGAATCCGCAAGAGTCGGGGGTGGGGGTTGGAAACGGGACATGGAGAAGGAGGTCTAGGATGACCTGGATCTTGGTTGCCCAGGGTAGAAGTGAAGAGTATGGAAAGGCATGATTCGACGAATCAGGAAGGAAATAAGTGACGGACTTAAAGCAGGGAGAAGAACCGAGATGAAGGGATGAATACATGAATACATGAATCGGTAAACGGATGGAGGGATTCCCGGTCAAGCTCCTGTCCCATTTCAGCTGGGATGAATATGAACGTGTGGGCGCATATGGGACCGTTGGTATCTGTTTGTGTGTATGTGTACACACACACACACACACACACACACACACACACACACACACACACACACACAGGCGATTGTGTTCATTATGATCATGTGTGTTGTGTGCCTCTGGGCATGTATACGTGCGCATTGCTGCATAGGTTTGCGCCCCTGTGTGCTTGTCGCTCGTCTACAATGTGCTCGGGTAGGTGAGCGCCACTGCTTTGGCAGCTCCCTGCAGCAAGAGGATTAGAGAGGTGGCACCACGGAAAGCTGATCTATTTGCGAGTTCTGAGTGTGTGTTTGTGTTATTCTGCGGTTGTATCAGCAGTGAATTGTGTGTGTGTGTGTGTGTGTGTGTGTGTGTGTGTGTGTGTGTGTGTGTGTGTGTGTGTGTGTGTGTGTGTGTGTGTGTGTGTGTGTGTGTGTGTGTGTGTGTGTGTGTGTGTGTTGCGAGCCTGAAAGGGAATTGGATCAGATCACAGAGCATCTTGGCACCAGATTAACTCCAATCCCCACAAGAGAGGAAAGAAATGAAAGAAAAGGGAAGAAGTGAGCTGCAGTTAAAGGGAAGAAGCAGCGGTGATGTTTAGATGAGAGAGGGGTGAGAGGTGGGGGGGGGCGTTGGAGTGAGATGTACTGTAGGATCTGGTTATGTAATAACTGCTGGGTGATGGGACTACACGCCTATAAAGTTGCTGTGAGAAGCACCTTGTTAAACAGCTTTTCATTTTCAGACTGTGATACCCTTGTGTATTTTACAGAAAGAAAAGCAAAGAAAAAAAAGAAAAAGAATCAGAGTTTATGTGATCAGCCTCTATTCCATGGCAGCGACTATTCTCAAAATGAAGGCCACGTTTGCCATAAACTCTGTTGCTGTCATAAAGATGGCAGGACTCCTCCCCTCCTTCCCCCTCTGGTTCTCCCTTGGGCTTCACTGAAAAATTAAGATGTAGTGATGTTTCCCACCCGTCTGTGTTTTACTCATTCCAGCCCTGAGCAGTGCCTGAAGCTTTGTTTTGGCATATTTTGTTTGGGTGCTTTAAAGCAATCCAGCTCATTCCTTAAAAGATATGTTCCACATTGTTTTTCACTGCATATACGGCCATGTGAGTATTGTATCGCTCTATTGGTTGATATAATCATTCTTCCTGTCCGTGCTGGTCATAAAGAGAACCTCTTCATGCAAAGAGGCATTCTAAAGTTCAAGTTTGTCATTTTTTTTTTAAAGGCGTGAAAAAAACAGACGGGAGAGACGGTGTATCGCATAGCAGAACTATAGCATGTTGAGTTTATTTCTTGTGAAACCTTGCTTACCCGGAGGCACAAATAGCTGTCAGTCAATGTCCCCACAAGTATTTAAAAACACACAGCGTTGATTATGGGTTCAAAACGATCGGGTTAAGTAACAGGATCATTTAAACTCCTGGTGTCAGTCCACTGGCTCTTAATGTCACTCTGCAGTAAACTGCCAAGCTGTGCTGTGTCACACACACACACACACACACACACACACACACACACACACACACACACACACACGCGCACGCACACTAATGGGACCACCAGACAAAGCCATTTAACAGGTCAGTACCATCGATGGGACGATTGATTTGTTTTGTTCCCTCCGCTGCGTCATGCACCTCACGCCTCAAGCTGGTGGAGCATGTACCACATTACTCTGACTGCCCCTGGACATTTCACGACCCAGCATGCACTGCTTTCTGGCTGACGGACGTGGGGCATTGAGGGAGATGGCAAGGGGGACTGGAGTAATCGGTAGGCTTTATGTGCGATGTGCAGTGAATCATCAATGTTGTTTTTTTGGTTTGTTTTCCTCACAGGATTTGCATGTAGTGACAGCTATCTGGCAGCAGCAACCTTGAGTAGAAACCATATTTTCCTTTTCAGCATGTAGGTGTAGTGCGAGTGCCGGCCGTATGACCTCTGAGAGGGTTTGTGTGTCATTTTGTTAGACTTTTACTATTTACCCCAGTAGTGTTGAATTGAATTGAAAATCTCTGAAAGACTATCTTGCGAGCTCCTCCAATTCTTCTCTCCGTGGCTAATCAAAGCCACTTTTGTGCGTAGTTGCTTGTTTCCCGTACTTTTGAGTTCAAAGACTAAAATCATTGTTATGCTTCGCACCAAGCCTCTGCTCGGATTCTGTGTGCCCTTGCCGAGATGAAACTGCGGTAAGGCCCTTAAATAAATATGGCGCTCGACACAGAGCAGAAACATTTTGGCAGTTTTCGACTCTTTCAAAAATTAGTCAGCGCAAACGTGCTGGCAAAACCTGTAATATGTAGTACACCTGTTCCCGTGCACACCTTTTGTGTTAGAAACACCATCTCTTGGGGAATGGAGTTTTTTTTTGTGCATTTTTTATGACATAAAAATGAAGACACTCTACTATAAGTGGGGTGGAACACGGTGTCACCTATGACATGCCTTCACCTCATGCGTCTTTAATCTGCACCATTAACACAGCGGCGGACCGACGCGGCACTCAGTCCAGGCACATCATGGCTAATCACGAGTGTGCTGATCCGGAGGATGCCGAGGCTCCACAAGCCAAATGGGATCGCATGGGTAATGTTGCTACACTTACAAGAGTCCGTGCGGCTTAAATCCCAAACATCACTCGGCTTAGGCAAAGGAGATAAAGATTAGACGGCGTTGCAGTGCCAGCAGAAAACATGGCTACGCGCACACAAACAAAGGGAAAGTGGGAGCACTTCTCAAAACTGCATTGTTACATCTTTTCAGGGTTGCAAAAGACGATGGTGAAGTAGCCCTCGGCGAGTACCTCCATACTCTCCGCCTCCGTACTCTCGCACACGTTTATCATATTAAGTGTGGGAATGATATTTTCCCAAGTGCTGCTAATGTTACAATAATGTAAACATGACTGAAAATGCTCCAGAAATCAGATATTATTTTTGTTGTTGTTGCTGGGAACAGCGTCGTATCTTTCAACTACAAATACATATGTATGAAGGTACGATGGGAAACATCAAGGACACCAACGGATGCAGCTACTGCGATGCAGCGTCCTGTTTTTGCTTTCAGAAAAGCTGAAATTCCTCGTCTGCTTGAAGGTTTCCACTGCAGTCTCTCCCAGACTGAATGGCATCAGAGTTTATTTTTTCATTTCTTTTTCATTGAAATGAGGCCACAATCATCCCATTCAACCTCTTGTCAGGGACACTCTTTTGTGCGTTCCACCTCAGAGGTGTCAGTCTGTGTGGGCAGCTGCACTGAATCACCTTCTCTTACTTGCTCCATGATAATTATCCTCCTGGAAATAATTACTTGACAAGCGTGTGGCCGTACAAGACGCGGCGGTCAGCGGCGGCATTTCTGGCCTATTGCAAGAAAAACACTCCTCCACATCATTTCACTGCCCCTGCCTTTCCTTTTCTTTTTTTTTTTTTTTTTTTTTGAAGGACTGTAATTTCTGACCTTGCCGTCAGCAACAACAGAAACTGCTATTGGATTTTTTAAGATCAAGCAGAATTCTTTTTTCTTTTCTAGCCAGCACTGTTTGCGTTCTCGCTGCAGCCTCACCTCGCACCCACTGGAGTGGAATCTGTTGTGTGCAGCAGACAAACACTTTCACCCAAGAGGCCTCTACTTTATGTGGGCTGCTGCTGCACCTGCAGTGACCTGTCTCCCTCCACACCTCTCAGTGGTCCTCCTCAGACATCAACAATGTGCTTTAGCCCTGAGGATTATACAGGCAGCTCTGCGAGCACGCAGGACGAGGAAATGACCACTCTCTCTCTTTTTTTTTTTTTTTTTTTTGCAATCTGGTTTTGCAGTCTTGTTGATGAACGTTGTCACCCAACCTTGCTTTAACTGCTATGAACTCTTTGAGTAATGTTTGGCACAGTGAGGCGCTGTGGAGCAAAGGAGGAGAAGGAGCAGCAGGAGGGGAGGGGGGGAAGAACTGCCAAGAGTCTTCATTGAATTAGGATTTTGACATCCCGTAACAACATGGCACGCATATGATTTGAAGCTGAAGTGCTTGGAGAGACGGAGAGAGGAACCAGGGAGAGTGACAGTCCCTCCATCATTGAAGCTCTCTGCTAATCTTTCCCTCTCTGATTTACTCCATCTAATCCTCTCTTTCACTCCGGACGTCTCTTTGTCCTCTCTCCCCAACCCCTCTAACAAACACTGCAATTCCTTGCGTCTGTCCTCATTTGATTCATCCGTCGGTCCGTCTTTATCTCCCTCTCTGTCCCTCCCTCCCTCCCTCCCTCCCTCGCTCCCTCGCTTCCTCTCCCGCTACTCTTGAACTGTTCTTAATGCACTTTGTTTCACTCCCTTGCTCCCTCTGTGCCTCACAGTACCAGACTATCTGTCTCTGCCACTTCCTATTCAAAGCCATACGCCAGGGTCCATTCATCAGCACTGGGATCTTTTTTTTTTTTTTTTTTTTTTTTTTTTGCACAATCGCTCACGCACATTGTGGTCAGCTGCAGGGGAGCTAAATGTGTGAATGCACATTATGCTTTTTTAAAAAAACACTGTAGTGCGGTAGGATGCGTGGCCGCACCCTGTGCTCATTGACTCGTCTGTCGGACCTCATGAAACCCGACTGCTCAGTCTGTTACACTGGCTGCTACTTCACTGGCTGGCTCCATGTGTGTGAGCGCGAGAGAGGCAGTGCAATATGGAGTGACACATACTTTGGTGTGTGTGTGTGTGTGTGTGTGTGTGTGTGTGTGTGTGTGTGTGTGTGTGTGTGTGTAGTTTCACTGCTTCCAGTTTAGCAATGAAACATGTGGCTGAACACAGAGAAGGTGACTAAAGAGGTAACCCATGTTTTATTTGTATTAATTTATATATTTTAGCCTAGCTGACCCAGGCTAAAAGTTGGCGTTTTGTGTGTATACTGTCGGTGTATATATGTTGTGTAGTATGTGTGCTTCTGTGTATAGTATGCATGTAGATGTATATGGATTTGTTGTGTGTGTGTGTGTGGGAGAGATTGTGTTTTCTTATTTCTGACTGTCTTCTGAGGTCAAGGGTTCTGTATTAAACATCAGCTGGGTAATAGGAGATCTGCACAGGTGGAACACACACACACACACACACACACACACACACACACACACACACACACACACACACACACACACACACACACAGGTATTGTAATTGTAGCTAGCAGTGTGGGTGTTTTTTGTGTGTGTGTGTGTGTGTGTGTGTGTGTGTGTGTGTGCGTGGAGCTCCTAATTGAAGTGTGTGTGTGTGTGTGTGTGTGTGTGGGATCCCTCTAATGAGTCTCTCTGGTAAAACCTGTGGGGAGCTACAGATGCCATAAATGGGATTAATCTCTCTCTGCAGAGGAAACTCTGCTGAGTGTCTGAGTGAATATTTCTACACGGATGATGTTTTACAAGGTTGCAGCAAATATGAAAACATGTGTTGCATGTGGGTGTGTGTGCGCTTCGCTCCAGATCTGTGTCTAATTTCCTCCTGAGAAGAGTTTTCTTTACCGCAAACTTAATTATGCCAGCTCTGGGCTTAATGAGAGGCTGACGAGCTCTGAGCAGGTGTTGCCCGTGTATTATGCATCATGGATTTCATGTCATAACTGCGTCTCTAGAACCTTTTTGAGGTGATTCAGCGTTTGTTTAGTTGCCAAATTCTAATCGCTGCAGTTTTAGCTTTGGGCCATCTTTGTCTCTGCAATCCATCCCTCGCGCTGCCTCTGCCCGTTTGATTGTCTTGACATTTGCGCTCGCCAAATGTTGGAAATGAAAGCAACGCCGAAGGCACTAGGCTGCTTTAACAATTAAAGACTAAACATGCATTTTTCTCTTTGAAGACCCGGTGTGAAGGAATTAGTTTAGATGGTTCACTTCCTCCCGCTTTGTTCACTCTGGTCTGATTCCCACAAAACGCTCAAGACGAGAGAAGGCGGGAAGGAGCTGTCCGCACAACAAATAGTTTTCGAGAGACACGCACAGATGTAGGTGGTGCTGTTGCCTTTTCTTGGAGTTGCTCACATCTGTGCCTACGGGGGGAATTAGATTTCCTGTTTTGCAGCTTGTGTTTTGGAGATTTGATTGCTCGTAGCCCTCTAATTTCCGTCTAATGATTGGATGTTGTTTTCGACCAATATTTTCATATTATGGCAACCGATTACAGGAATAATCAGCGATGTGGCTGGATCTGATCTGAAGAACTTGAGCTGCTCTGATTGGTGAAATTGGTGGAAACGTTTGGAACGGCAATCCGATTGCTTTGCTTGAATCATCCGTGTAATCTGGGTAAACTCGCCCAGTCTCAAAATTATAATGATAATAATGATACATTTTATTTATAAAGCTTTTACGAGGCAATTACACTCTGCTTGCAGCTCCCACTGGGCAAAATTAAACTTTTGAAGGATAAGTATGGAAAGCGCTGGTGTTGGTCTACTAACATGCAAATTTCCCTCATAATTATCATGTTTTACTCTGAATGGCATGTTCAACTTCACACCGAAAGAAACATGGATCAGCCCATTCCGGGTGTTCCTATCTTAGTAAAGCAAAGTGATTACCCTACATGGTTATATGTTGAGTTTTTATTTATTTATTTAGTCTTCCGAAATGACTGTCCTACGCAGGTGCCGCATCAGATTTTAGATTGACCCACATTTTTTCAACTGAAAAACATCTCTACATGGGGAAAAAACTATGACTCTAACAGCCATAATTAAAAGTTGAAATGGACATTAAAATCTAAATGGACATGTCCAGACATCAGTGATGAACATGTATAATTAAAACCGAAAGGAATATAGTCGGTTAAAAAGACGGCGTGACTAGATATCGGATTATGTGTTGTTATCACCTCTTAAATGAAGAATAAGTAATAAAACAAGCTATTGAATTGTTTTAAAAGGTATAAAGAACATTACATTGCATTTTAAATGGTACTTTTACACACCGCAGTGCTGATTTAAAATGAGAACATTTCTTTTTCCAAAAAGAGAAAGACGTCTTTTGGCAGGTGAAAATGAAAGTCCTTCATCGAGGATGGAGAGTTGTTACGAACTGACCTCAAGAATGTGTGTGTGTGTACTGTGAACGGAGAGGATGTGTTCAGCAGAAGCAAGAAATATTTTCTGCTTTCTGTTGATTTTAAAAGAAAAAAATAATTTAAATCAATCTAACTTTCAGGTGACTGGGTTGTATGTATGACACTTGCAGTATAGTCTTATGTCCGTTGATGTGTGCTTGTTATTCGTGTAAATATAAGGCCCAGTCTTCAGGGGACATATTATCGTCCCTGTACCAGTGCAACACCGACGAGACAAATTCCTGAACATTTATTGTACCTGATACCGATTGTGATTCTGATCGTGAAAATGGGCTTTTATGAGGACGAGCACTCAATAAATCCCTTTTGATTAATGATCTAATTATCGCAGTGCAGGGAAATGATGAGAAATGCCCTTTTCCCTCTGTCCAAATAAAACACAACGCTTATTCCCCCCTCATTTTATGTAGTCCTATTTGCATGGAGAGAAGACTTTCTTTTTTTGTGCTTTTCGGTTTCACGGCTCATTAAGAGTGAGTGAGTGCTCCTTCTTGAGTGTTTACACAACTAACATCATTACTGAGATAATTCAGGGCTGTAAAACTGCTCTCCTCATGTTGGCTTTTTCTTTTTTTTGGTGCAGGTGGGCTACGAGAACGCAGGGACCGTGGAGTTCCTGGTTGACCGAAACAACAAACACTTCTTCATTGAGGTCAACTCTCGACTTCAGGTTGAGCACACGGTCACCGAAGAAATCACTGAGTAAGTAGCAGATGTTTACATGCGCGGCGGGCAGGTGGGCAGCTGGATGGTCGCGGCGGTTGTCATTTTGCGTGTGTTTGTTTGGTGTCTTCTGTCCACAGACAGGTGGGCAGCGTCAAGTTGCTTTAGGCGGTTCCCACTCTGAAAAGTTGAGAGGGTCAGAGGTATGGAGGTGTTAGACAGAAGCAAAGAAAGACACAAAAAAGAGGAGATGGAGGGGAGAAAGAAAGGATTGGTAGAAGTACAAAGAGGCCGGGTGTAGGATTGGGGATGAGAAGAGAGCCAGGACAGGTGGGATCAGTGAAGAGAAAAGCAGAGAGATGAGGTCAGAGAGAGAGAGAGACAGAGAGAGAGAGAGACTATATGAGAGAGAGAGAGAGACTATATGAGAGAGAGAGAGACTATATGAGAGAGAGAGAGAGAGAGAGAGAGAGAGAGAGAGAGAGAAAATAGTGAAAGATATAAATAGCATTCCGCTTCACTGATGACCTGTGAGATTTGCTCGACTGAAACAACACAGATGGGTCTCAAACTAACACACACACACATATAGACAGAAAAAAGCACACAGGTACAAGTATAAAGGCCCTCCAGACACACCAGAACGCTGCAATTACGCTAATTCATATTGGATTTCCTGCATAATTATCTCAATTAATGAATTAAGCTGACAGACTAACAAATCAGTGCAACTAATAGGAAGTTCTAGGGAGAGGGGGAGGGGGGGTGAGGGAGATTTGCATGGGAACAAAATGATTCCACCTGTTCCTATGGCAACCCGACATGACTGACAATTTTGTTGGCTGTACTCGCTCGCTGTCTCAATCAGTGTCTGGTTTGGCTCCTTCTTTGATCTCTCCTGTCTCTCAGTCTTCGTGTGAAAAGGAAATCAGACCAAAGAAGCACTTTTTTTTCATCCTGCTGTATCCGCGTTACATCACAGCGAACTAGAACTCATCAGTTAAACATCGACGTCCCCGGCCATCATTAAGTCAAACAACCACCGCTCACAACAAACAGTCAATTTTGTTTGTCCCAAACCGTTAATTTGTGTTATTCTGATTAAAGTGGTGTCCACTTTTAAGTATATCCTGTCAGTTCAGGTCTTAAATCGTTACGCTTGCCCTAAAATGTGGGTAATTTGACTCGATAATGATGATCCAAAAGGCAAATGTGACCGCAATAATTTAGGGTTTCTTTTTCTTTGTAGGGCTGAAGTTTTTTCCTCCTGATTTTATAGGAGTGTGTTCACCTGCCATATGTTCTTCGTTTGAGTTTAATAAGTTGTGCGTTCACACACTTGCTCCACATACTTGGTCTTGACAAAGAGGCGGCAGTGGTACGTCAGTGTGTCCAGAGCTGAGCTCCCTTAAGGAAACATGTTATTATCTCAATAGTTTGTTGATTAAAGCCCCTTGATGCGGTTAGTACACCCACACAGGTCACTTCCTTTGGCTGATTAGACATCTTCCAAGGACTGTGTGGGCTTACACCCTCTCTGACTCCCCTGGTAGCTTTGTTTTTCCGGTTATGGCAGGTCGTATTTCACCTTTATCATTCCATAAAGAGTCGACGAAGCACCTCAGCAAATTCCCAGCATAGCTCCACCCAACTTTTAAGCGTGCGTGCGTGCGCGTGGGTGTGCAGGGGCGGTGAGTGTGGAGTTTACTTGTAAACAGAGGTACATGTACATTCATTAAAAACACACGGCGTAACATTGAGGCCGAACAAATTTTCCATTTTCTTCCTTAAAACAACTCTGCAATAAATATCAGACATAAAAAATGTAAAAGTGATATATATATATATATTTTTTTTTTTGCTTTATGGGGTATCATTAAAGCAAATCAAGACTTCTGTAGCCTGGGCTGGTGAGAGCTTAACATGCAGGATATCAACGGATAATCGTTTACTATTTAGCTTTAATTTGTATACCACCACGTTGTCTCCCTTTTTTCATCCATTTTATGTTTTTTTTTCATTGTATTTAAATTTTCTCAGCATGATTTTTGTGTCTTCAATTTTCCGTACACTTTTATCTCTCTGTATGAAACATTAAAATGTGCTTAGCTCCACTGTGTTTTTTGGGAAGCAATAATGTTGGAAGAAAATGGGATATTTAACTATCATAAATCATGTATTTCATGTCCACAGAGCAGATAATCTAAAATGTAAACCTCCCAGAATTGCCCTCCTTTTTCCATCCCTGTTATGAAACGCATTGTCATATTTAATACATTTAAAAATGAAAAAAGGCGCCGAAATGGATGATGGAGGACGCTGAAGAACTCGGGCGGTATATCTCACACTAACGTTTTCATCTTGCAACCCACCACGGATGTCATGCCTGATTATTTGTGAGGAGGAAATGGGATGGAAAGTATCTTGACTTCTCTATTCCGCCGACCCTCCTTTTTGTTTTCTATATCTCCTCCTCCTCTTTATGCGCCTTGCTTTGCGTAGTGAAACCGCTTTAGTACCTGAGCGGACACACTCGGGGAGGAGACACATGTTCACCCGGCCTTCCTGTGAGACAATGAGCTGATGGGAAGTCCTTTCCTCCAGATCCCCACTTCCACTCCAGCTTCCTGCACCAGTTTGTCATATCCTCTTTATCCTAAAGGAAATGTGACGTTTCGGGGGAATTGGGATCATTTGAATTGGCAGGAGTGCAGTAATTACTTGAATCCGGGCAGCGAGCGTCCCGCATGAAACGCCACATTCCGGGGGGGTGGGGTGGGGGGGGGGGGGTTCAGCTGTCGCGAACAGCACTTTCAATTTGAGGCGCTTTCATTTCAAGCTGAGCTGGAGCTCTAAGCAGCAGCAGCCTCGGCTGAAGTATCTGACGGCTGCAAAGAGAACAAGTCTTTTCCGGCAGGAACTCGACGCGCATCAATCTAAATTGTAGGGGACATGTACCCTTTCTACAAGGGGGACGCGTATTACATTTCAGTGTAAATGACTGTATTGTGGTTTGGTTTGAACATTATATCCATTAGTCTTTCAGCCTTTCCGTTTCACGCCGCTGCACTCCCCAATCTCTGAGGTGTGAGCACATTCCTCCTTGTTTGTGGCGGGTTCGGAAGCGGACCATGTTACTAATAGACTTGTCAGCGAGGTATTTTTCACACCGAGTGGTGAAACTCCCCCCCCCCCCCCTTTTTTTTTTTTTAACTTTCCGTTCATTCCCCAACTCTCCAAACCCCTTACTGTCTTTCATCACTTTCATGTCTGCCGCCTAATTCCTTTCTCATCAATCATTCCCTATTCGATTTGCTCGCTTTCTCCACTCTGGCTGCAGTTGAGCTCAGGCTGCTTTGTGTTTAATCTTCATTCCATCTCTGTCTTTGCATTTGCTTTTTTTCCCCTTTGTGTCACATACATCCAAATGCAATGTTTTCTTTTTGTGTATGCATCCCCACTGGCTGCGATGACAGGAAGCCTACCTTTAGTGTATGTCTGAGTAACTGGATTTGAAATACCCGTTCAGCCTCTCCAGCACTCCCTTAACTCGTTGTTCATTCCTCACTCCTCTCCCTTAGCCCTGCTTTATTTGTTTGAGATGTGAAGGAAGGCATTTATTTCCCCCTCTCCCCCTTGCTGTGAATGCATAGTGTATTGCTCTTTTCTTTTCCTCGTTGGTCTTTCCTTCTTCCTCTTTCTTTCTCACCTCTCTTGTTTTAAGCCCCATTACAAGTGTTTCTCTGGGTTGGACAATGTTTGTGGGTCTGCTGGCTGGTCCCCCACTTTGGTCTCTAGTGGACTGTATTGACATCTTTGAAAGGTTTGGAGCAGACGCTCCCGCTTCCCATACGATTAATCCCATTGGCGTTGGTGATCCCTGACTTTTACATTAGCGCCACCAGCAGATTGACGTTTTTGGTTCAGAGTAAGAACTAGTGGATTGCCATGACATCTAGTACAGATGTTCATATGTACAGATGTCTCCCCCCCCCGCCCCCCCTGCTGGAGCTCTCCATCTCCCGGCGGAGCTCCGACAGCAGGTCGTGGGCTGCCGGTGGCCCCCGCAGGCGAGCCTGTGTGCTGTAAATCGGTCCGAGACCGTTTCATTACCAGTTAAAAGTTCCTTGGAGTAACTTTAATACCACGTGTAAATGCAAAGGGCTGTGATCAAATTACATTATCCGCATGAGATCTCCAGCTACAGATCGCATGTCAACGCCACCTGTCAATGGGCACTTAGCCTTGTTTTCCCCTCAATTAGAGGCTCTCTCTGGAACAGATTCCCTCCCTTTGATGTTGGGTCGTGTGCGAGTCTGCTTGATATGCAGTTTGGACTAACTGTCACTAATAGGGTGCTATCTGTAGTGAGGGGTCAATGTAACACGCACTCGGATATCAAAGTCCCTTCACCGTCTCCTCCATCCATCCCTTCTTCCATCTCGTCCTTCATTTTGCCCTCAGGTTCTCTCCTTCATCTGTCTGTCCTCAGCTGACTCACTGCATCCGTCTCTCTCTCTCTCTCTCTCTCTCTCTCTCTCTCTCTCTCGCTCTCTTCCTCGCGCCATTGCCTCCTGTTCTGTCTCCTTCTTTCTCTCTCCACCTTTCAGCCCTGTCAGTTTCACCGTCTCTGTGTCGACCGCTCACCTCCGTCACTCCGTCTGGGTCTCTTTCCTCTCTCCCCTGCCTCATCCATCTCATCTTTGCCATCTATTCCTCTCCTTCACATTCATCCTCTCTTCTCCCCTCCCCCCCTCTTTGATATCTGTCTATTCATTCATCTCTCCCTCTCTGTGTCCTTTACCTCACCTTTAACTCATCCACTCTTCATCTTTACTTTGTCCCTTTTATGAGCATGCCCTTCTTAGTACTCGCTCCCTCCATCTGCCCTCTCTTATCCAGCTGTCTTGTCACTCTCTACCTCCGTCTGTCCCTCTTGCTCCATCCTTTTCATGCATTTGTACAGGCGGAAGGCCAAATGAAAACAACCTGAGAGAAGGACATTGAGGGCAGCTACACAGGGAAGCCATTAAGTACAATTCTTGATCTATTTGCTTTGATTAGCGGTTACGTCAAAAACAAAGGGAGAGTTTTAAATAATGAAAACACCATATTCCACCATATGATTTTTAACTAATATGTGTTTTTTTTAAATCCTTTAAATTTTATTATGCTGACTATGATGACTAATTCTAAACAAGTTTGGAGTATGTAGGGTGTTTACACTGGAAGAGTCAGTGACAAAATAAAGTTTACTCAAGACAGTCATTATGTATACTAAAAAACAAATGCAATGCAGAAAGTGTGTTGTGTGTGTGTGTGCGTGTGCGTGTGTGTGTGTGGCGATTCGCCTCACAGCTGAGATACCAGAGAACAAGACTACTACGTTGTACGTACTCTAGCAAGTTAGTTTGGATTGGGAAAAAATTGGGATGCGGCCACACATCTCCCTCCAGTGTATGATTATGAGACACTGTGAGGTCCGAGCGGACAGCTAGTCCGTTCATATCCACTCGGGTATAAGACCTGTTGGCATACCTGTTGCAAAGCAACCAAACCCGACCCAATTGGAGTCTGTTTTTTTTTTTTTCTGATACCAGGAACTGAGTGGACACTCTTCAAATATTTGTTTGGCGTTTCTGTTCTACAATTTGTTGTTACTTATCGGCCGACCCACACCAATGGATGAATCTGTGATAATACTGCCAGGACGTTTTCCACAACACACGCTGCCTTTGTTACATTTTACAACCTCAAACTTTACACCAAACCATCTTCACATTTATTTTCCTCTCCTTTCTGTGTGTCCTCCCACCTTTCCTCCTCATCATCTCCCCTGCCGCTGTCCCTCACGATGCTCCACCCCCACAACCCCTTCACAGGTTCCGTTTCTTCTTGCTCTGCCACTCTTCTTCCCTCCACCGTCTCTCAATATTGCTCTGATTGTTGTCATACCGCCCGCTTTTATACGGCGGCGGTAGCTTGACAATGTGGTATCTCTTTGACTGAAGAGGCATCCTCTCACTCTTCACTGCTCCTTGTGCTTCTGTCGCTCTCAGCAGTGGTAATGGGAGCATATTAAAGTGTCAGTGAGGAGGCGGAATAGCACAATCTATAATCAGAATGGATGCACCCACACACACACTCTTTCACCGAGGCATGCAAAAATACGCCCCCCAAAAAAATGTGATGTCCAAAGGCATCAACGTAGACGCATACGCGCAGTTGCACAAAAAAACAAACAAACAAAAAAAAAAACATTGCACAGGAACATTATTCGAATACCTTTTCATCCCCATTCCTGCCTCACAGAATTCCTGCACAATAGAGGCAATTCTGTCCGACCAAATATGTATGCAATAGACACAATGTGAGATACATGCAAGATATATTTTGTCTGGGAGGCACACCCTGTGTGTGTGTCTCTGTCTCTGTCTGTGTGTGTGTGTGTGTGTGTGTGTGTGAGAGACGCTCGACTGTCTGAAAGGGATAAGCCCGAGTGTTTGTTTGAGACGGGGAGACCGCCTCTGCATTCAACTCCAGCTCTGCCTTTGAACTTCTCCTCTCTCAAGGTTCAATTTGTCCATAATTTAGCTGTAAACGATCTGTCCTTTGTACGTCGAGTGTGTATCGTTCAGTGGCAGCGCGCATTCTGCTCGTGTGTGTGTGTGTGTGTGTGTGTGTGTGTGTGTGTGTGTGTGTGTGTGTGTGTGTGTGTGTGTGTGTGTGTGTGTGTGTGTGTGTGTGTGTGTGTGTGTGTGTGTGTGTGTGTGTGTGTGCCTGCCTGCCTGCCTGCCTGCCTGCCTGCCTGTTGCCGTCAGGGGACGTTGCACATTTTGTTAGATTGGTGGACAGGAGTCCTGATGATCCTAAAGTGGTATAGTTATACCCCGGGCTCGTGTGTGTGTGACTTTATGCTGAAGGGAAAGCGTTGGACCATCTGTGAGGGACAAATGTCAGGATGCAAACAGCCTGACATTTGTGTGATGTCGAAGAAGACGAAACTTTCAGATATGGTCCACCAGGAATTTGCATTATTTCAAACACATTCCACCACATCCAAGTTTTTTTCTCCTCAAAAACCCAAGAGGGGGAAAAAAAGAACAATGCCAACCATCTTAACGTCTAAGAAACATTTTCTTTTCCTCAAAGTCTATTCATTTCTTAGGCAGCGCTTTCGTCCAGGCTGAACTCAAGCTCCGTCAATTTATATCTCAGCAAACAATTCCCAAGCTAACACCTAACCTGAACCATGTCCCGACTCTAATGCCTTAAACCGGCTCTTTGATTTATGGATTTTGGGGAACACAGGAAACACTGGCTGCCATGTTTAACATGGACAAAATAAGTCCCTGAAGAACATTCCTGCTTGTCCAGCTGCTGTAGCCGCACAGACTTGTGGGTACTAACGAGTACAGGAACGCTCCACCACTGCTCACATTAACATAGATGCACCTGTGGAAACATCTCCCTCAAACCACCATTCAAGTCGCTACATTTGATAGTGTTATCATTTACCTCCGCCTAATAGAAACTTCAACTGAATAGAGCCGGAACACATCATAATGCAAGTCAATGGAATTTCTGTTAACGACCGTAACCGGTCAAGGCCGATCGGATTGAAAACCGGCCGATGCGTCTCTTTAATGCTCAGGTTATCACATTTTTTAATTGGAATCTGATACAATTTAGTGCTTTTAGATGTCGACTGTTATTAGTGATGAATCTACACGTTGAGCTTCACAGATCATTTTGTTTTCTGATCCTCGGTTACATAGTTTGTTGATTAAGAGCAATATTTGTTTTTGGAGATGATGAAGAAAACTTTGTGCAAAACGTGTGACAAAATAACCTCAACTCAGGGCCCACGAGCTAGCCTTTTCAAATGCCACAGGCTTCGTCAATGAACTGCAAAATAGCCGTCAACTGTGAAAAAAAAAAGAAAAAATTGTATTTGCAGTTTTTGACAACAGCTGCTGCAAAGTCAGTCAATTTTGGCTGCAATAATCTCAAGCAACGCTGCAAGACTCCGCTGGGTCTGCTCACCATTCCTTTGTAGTTTTTTTTCCCACCAAACAACAAAAGCAAAGGCTCTCTCAGCTATAGCTGGCCAGTCCAATAAAAAGGATTTGACTCATGATTTTGACATAAAATTCCATAGCCTCCAGCACACCAAAGCAGTGTGGCTTTAAATACTGCATACGCTTTATACAGCACAGTGTGGCGGGTGTTTGCACGCCTTTTCTGATGATATGGGGTATCAGGCACATGCTGAGCTATAATAGGCTGAGGGCATTATATTGTGCATATTATATTTCAAATGAGAGTGACATGATTTTACTAACATTCCCAGTATTGTATTGCAGCAATACAATTAGACTGACGAGGGTTTTTGAGGACGGATGAACGAAGTTATGGATTGGACCCATGATGTTTTGTGCATCATCTTTATCTCGGCACCAGTTTGTTTCCTTTTTCCTGGCAGGGGGAATAAATTCCTCTGAAGCAGCGTTTGACCCACAGGAAAAGACAATAATAAAAAAGAAGAAAAAAAACCTCCACCGCCCTAAATAACATGTTCCCATGGACAATCAGCATCGTATTGAAAACAAAACCTCCAAGGTCATTATCCAAAGTGCATCAAATCCATCAAAGGGTGACAGTGACTGGCCGATGCTCATTTCTCTACAGGAATCCGATAGCGTGACGATGCTGTATTGACGGACTGATGAAAGACTTAACGGACTGTGTTCACGCCGCAGCACAATAAAGCAGATAATGCACCTTTTCATGTATGCCTGTATTGAATGTGACTAAATGTCACATTTGAATAATTTCAGGTTAAGCGCTTCGTATTGACGACCGGTATTGATCGCGTTAACGGTGTAATATTGATCGTCTGAATGGTGTTATGAGCAAATAAACCGTGTGAAATCCATCGCAGGGAAGCTTTATCACACTGAACACATCATATATCCATCCCACCCACCCCTCCCCCATTGAAAGCCGACCCGGTACAGTAGAAAGGTTAATATCTTCAAATTTGTAATAAAAAAAAAAAAAAAAAAAAAAGAGTCATTACCTCTGTTTTTGTTTTAGTGATGTCAAACAAAGTCCCCGACACGACTGCACAGTGCTCACTGTAAGTGTGGAACACAATTTGGACTCTGGATATTGTCTAATACTTCATGTTTAATGCATGTCTAATGTTTTTGTTTTTTTTGCCGGTTAATAAAAACTTTCCTATCATTACATCCTTGGTATGAGGCAAGAGTGCGTGCGTGCGTGCGTGCGTGCGTGCGTGCGTGCGTGCGTGCGTGCGTGTGTGTGTGTGTCAGTTCTTTAGAGAGATGCCTTTATTGCATTTAGCTGTGAAACAACCAGATGAGCATATAAAGAAGGCGCCATAGAGTTTGGTGTTTTCAGAGGTGCCACAACAATGTTATGTCTTTTTTCAAGCATTCTCTTGCTTTTTATTTTGACAACACTGCAGACAAGAGGAGAGAATTAGACGATGCGCGTCAGAGAAACCGAGATAGCATTGTTTTGGGCTTTACTGCTTTTGGTGTGTGTGTGTGTGTGTGTGTGTGTGTGTGTGTGTGTGTGTGTGTGTGTGTGTGTGTGTGTGTGTGTGTGTGTGTGTGTGTGTGTGTGTGTGTGTGTGTGTGTGTGTGTGTGTGTGTGTGTGTGTGTGTACGCATTAACGTACAAAGGGCTCGAGTGAAAATGGGAGCGCTGCACCTGGTTATTTGTCTGTTTACGCTGCTAATTAGTCTTAAATGACCCCTCTCCATCTTCATCAGGCCGGGGGAAAGAGTGACGGAGAGGGTGAGCGCTAGCGAGACAGACGGAAAGAAACAAGGCCTTGCGTTAATTGACAGAGGGTCTGACAGACGAGGGGTGGAAACGGGGGAGAAGGGGGGAGGGAGGAGAGGAGAGGGGAGGGACACGAGGTGAATCAAAAGAAGAGGGGAGCGACCCGGAGCTGCAGGAGGAATAAAAGCAGCGCAGCCTGCCAGACCAAAGTTTCAGGCCTGCGTCGGTTAGATATGTTTGAGTCCAGAGAGGATTCCGCCGTTAATGCATTTCACTGTGAAACCACACGAAGGTGATGCGTTGTAATGCCTTGTCTCCATCCCTCAATTTGTCACGAAGCTTCTTTTTTTTTTTTCTCCTCTCTTTTCTTTCTGCTCGCTTTGTGATTCCTCCTTTTCACTCCGCACCGTCTTTCATTCCTTCCTTCTTAATCTGCCTTCCCTTTCGTTCCCTCCTCGTTGAACGTCGGCTGCAGCAGCTCTGCTCTTGGCTTTTGATTTCCTTTTTTCGAACGTGGGAGTTGCTGCCACATCAGCGATTATTCACCCCTGCCGACCCCTCCTCTCCAGTTTTCCCCGACCCTTTCACACTCATGTTCTTGTTTCTTGGCAGAGTAAAGTATGAAAAGATGTTGGAGAAAAGGTCAACTCCGTATTCATATACATTTGTTAATGATAACATGCTAAAAACTACTCGTGTGCTTGTTTGAAAAACTTCCACGATCCTTCCTCCTCCCTTTCCTCCCCTCCATACAATCTTCTCCTCTTCCACCTTGTGAAGGAAGTCTCTTCTTTTTATTGTTCGGCGTCCTCCTCTTTCCTCCCTTTCATCCTTCTGCTTATCCTCTCTTAACCTCTCTCCTCCTGCTCTCTGCTCCTCTGGACTTTTCCCCCTTACATTTCGTTTATTTATTTTGCTCATGGCTTATTGAATTTGTTATCCGATTCACTCCTTTGCCTCTCTCCCCTCTCCCTTCCCACCCTCTTCCTCCTCCTCCTCCTCCTCCTCCTGCTCCTCCTCCTCCTCTCTGCACGCTCCTGTCCATTTCTGTCGACCTCAAGGAAACGCATGCGGCAGTCTGCAGCTTCTCGTGTGTGTGTGTGTGTGTGTGTGTGTGTGTGTGTGTGTGTGTGTGTGTGTGTGTGTGTAAAATAAGCATTGACAAGATAATCCCTCTGAGCTGCACGGACAACATGCCTGGACACTGTAATAAGCTAGATAATGCTTCTAATAATTGTAAGTGTATGCGTGCGACTGTAAAAATAGCGATTTCCTGAATCAGCCTTAATATTATGGTATATGCTTCGATGTTTTGTATATGAATTCTGATGACTGCGTGTCTGTAAGCACTGCCGTGTATAACTGAACCCAGCATTTAGCCTGTGTGTGTGTGTTAGTGTACACCCGAGCATTGGTGTTTGTGTGCGCGGGCACTCGGAGGAGTTTTGTTTGGTTTTGTGAGCACGTCATAAAATCATTTTAAGGTGATTATAATTGTGCAGCGAAGCGTACAGTGAGTGATTGAGAAGTAAGCAGATGAATAAGAATGAGGTGTGTGTGTGTGTGTGTGTGTGTGTGTGTGTGTGTGTGTGTGTGTGTGTGTGTGTGTGTGTGTGTGTGTGTGTCCAGACACCAGGGGAGCTTCGTGTATGTGTGAGAGAGTGTTGAGGCTATTTATGATAATGGTAAGGATGCTCATCATGATTATAATCACAGCAGTCATTGTTACTTGTTGTATTGTGTATGTTTTTCCCAGGACCAAACTTTACTCTCTTCTTCTTTTAATATGACATTTACTGGACTTGTACTGTACAATTAGATCCCGCAGACGTGGACAATTACTCATCATTTCTGAATGGAGATAATTGTTAGTAGCCATTTGCAGTGACGCAAGAAATGGCATATTGCGAAAGAGATAGAAAACAACTTCACTTATTTATCCCTTTGAACACGGGGCTGTTTTTCTTTGTTCCGTTTCCTGAGGCAGTCACTGAACGACTTGCTGTAGCTAGGCATGTCACAAATTGTTCTTTTTCAGAAAAAGGTAAGCTGCTCAGAAATGCCATCAATTTGCCAGTGAGTGGTATTGTATTAAACATGTGCTAGGACAAAAAAAAAAAGAAAAAAAGAGACGTTTTGCTCACATCACAAATACCTGAATATGAATGAGAGGAGAGTGTCGGTGTTCCAGGGATATATGGTAGGAAGCGTTGCTGGGACGTTCTTGGTCTTCCTGGAGTCTTCAGCCATGGTGCAGCACAGCAGCAGCTCTGTGAGACCGTACTGATGCACAACGTTGCTTTGGGCTGGATGCTCACGTGTTTCTATGGCGACGATCCTTTCTGTTGAGGTCTTATATGAAATACTATGTTTCCTGTGACGCGTGACCTGTGACTGCGCCCCCCCACAAGAAAAACACCATTTAAACCCAGGGCCGGAATTAATTAAATCCTAATTTGCATGAATTACCATGACCAAAATGAGAAATTAAAGCGTAATTTCCATACGTTCCGTCCAGTAATCCCCTTTGGATTCCTCCTGAGCCTTTTTCCGCAGGCGCCGGGGCTACCCAGCTAAGTCGTATCAAAGATGGAAACCAGAGGATTCTGAATCAAAAGGTGGTGGATCACGGGGAAGAAGGCCCTGGGACGGATATGCAGTTGGGGATAGCAGCAGACAGCGGGATACATTAGTCTTCTCCCAAACTGAAAACAGAAGAAGTGAAGCCTGCTTTTTTTTTTCTTTTTTTTTTCTTCATATTTCTTAACTTCAAATGTCAAGGCTGCCTCCAAAGAGGAGTAGCAAAAGCTGCTTGGATCTAGCTGAAGACTCACTAATAAAGACGTCAGTTTAATTTCTGACGCGAGTGCGCAGTCTGGCACCACAAGGGATTTGTCAGTCCACGATCCACTTTGCATGATGACATACTGTACACATTCGACTCGCCGAAGCCTGCGGGTTGGGGGGAAGGGGGGGTGCCGGAGCGCAGTCTATTTGAATCGACCAATCGCAGGTCATGTTTGTCAATATTGTTAGCTCGTCACTCTCCCGCACGCCGACTGGCTGCCAGTGCGCCGCTTGCATTCGAATGATTCACCAGCCTTTTGAGTCAGGGAGACGTGAGAGGAATACAATGAGGAGGGGGGGGGGGGTGTTGACATGACAGACAAAATCCCCTCCCCGGCGAGACGTCGAGGAAGCTTCCCCCCTTTGCCGGGGCGTTCCCGCACTCAGCAGGCCTGCCCGCCTGTCGGTGCGTCACGCTGGGAACCACGGCGACAAACCCCTTCTGATATATCTGTAAACGATACTGTGTGTGTCTCTTTCTCTCTCCTTTTTCTAACGCAGGTACACGTGTACGTTCGTGCATCAAAGACGCATCCGCAGTCTGCTCAGAGCGTACAGGGTTTAATTAGCATTGGTTTCCTGCTGAGCTTAGATATATGAAGAGGAAGACCCAATGGCTCCGTCCCGCTGCACGTTATGTGGCATGGTTCATTTGCGTAAAACCTGTAACGTTAAATGAAAAAAAGAAAATGCAGCAGTGAGTTGCACGCCAATATATATGTAAATGTGGCACTGTGTTTGTTAACATGTATAAGTAATCATTTGCACAGGTCTCGAATGCATCTGGTTCTGCCACTGCTTGTGCAGAATTGCAGAGGAGTCGGCTGCGGAAGTGGAGGTCAGGATGCCAGCAGTGTGTTCCAAGTATAGACCGTGCAGAAGTGGTTGGCGTCGTCGCGGTGACGTCACCCATTAGTTTGTTGACTTCGCTAGATTTTGTCATCCACAAATCCCATAAAAAGACCAAGACCAATTGATCCTGCTGACAATTATTGCTTGTTTTATGTTCGCCTTACTGTCAGTAAAGCATCATGAGCCACGCCGTAGCATAGGGAGACATATTCATTATGATGTTGTAGATACTGCTTCAGTCCCACGTACACTGTCCCCCAGCAATACATACTGGATCGTCAAATATGCATTAATATGCGGCTGAAGACTATTTACTCCTGTTTGACTAACATTTGCTAAAAACTGTGGACTCATCACCTTTCCATTCTTCACCCTCTTGTCTATCCTCTTTCTTTCACCCTCTCATGCTGCCCTCTTCTGTATTGTCCTAGTTACTCTTCTAGTTTGCATGTAAAGTTGAATTTATAGGAGCAAGAACATTGTCATACAAATACTTGGCGCACATGCTGAGCCTAATTCTCTTTAGTTATCTGCAGCGGGGCTGAATTGAGTTATCTCGTTGCCTATTTGCTGTTTCTCTGCGCTCTTCCTCTCACAGTCTTCCTCCCCGCTAACTCCTGTACTTGTGCTTCCCTCATATACTTTCCCCCTCTCCTCCGCACTACACCCGTCATTCTTCTCTTTCACATTGTATTTATTGCATCCCATTTCTCTTCCTCCCAGCTGTACTCCCTCCCCATTGTTGCCTCCATTTTGTTCCGCCACAGCTCATATTTTACCCTTTCCATGTTATCTGTGCTGGTCTGTGACTCAGAGCTTTGCGTCTTTATGTGTGCATATATCTATCTCAGTGTGTGTATTTCTGTGTCTGGCCGTTTACATAACGGGCATGGTATGTTTTTTTTCTCCATGTGTTACATATATGCCCTTCTTGTAGCTTTCTGTGGGTGTGCCAAATGTGCAGTGTGTCTGCTGATGCATTTTTAACTACATGTGTACTTATGTGTGTGGATGCACAAATCTGTGTGTGTGTGTGTGTGTGTGTGTGTGTGGGCTTATTTATCTGGCCTCCCTCTCTCTTTCTCTGTTTGTGGATTCCACCGTGCAATTTTCCGAATGAGAGAACTTGGATTGCATTTTATCAGGCCTATATGGGCTTTTGCATTTTTTTTGGAGTGTGTGTTTGTGTGTGTGTACTGCTGCGCATCTGAGAGTTTTGTTGAGTTGTTGCATGTGGAACCTTCTTGCAGACTTGTGCTCCACAAGGAATGTCATCCGTTAAAATTAAAATCCTCATTTAAAATGGCACGGCCCTCTTCACTGAGATGTAGTTCACCTGATCTTGAGGCCCCGGCGAATAATTGGTTATCTTTTTAAATGTAGTTCTGCATGACTGCTGCAGCTTATTTCGAAACTTGCATTTGTTTTTCTTAAATTTGAACAAATTACGAAACCACTTATCTTTTAGTTTATAGAGGCCGACCAATCCCCCCCCCAGTAACACAAATGATCAAGTTTGAACAGTGCAGTTGATTAACCTACTAATTGTGGAAGCCGTTAATGAGTGAAAATGAATTATGGGTTGGAAATAACATTTCAGCCCCTACAGTGGTAGAAAAAGGAATAAGTGCTCCAAGGACAACCTGATTTGTTCAAGTACCCTCATCTATAGTGCAGTAGGTAGATCCTCTGCAAGGTCACAAGAATAACATATGAATGCCATTATATGGTGGGCTTCTGCTCTAAGATACATTTCCTGGAAAACACAGATAAGACTGAAGCACCTATAGTGTAGAAACATGCATTAAGTGTAGTCGAGTGTGGTGTTATTAAGGGTTCATGTGGACTTCTGGGACTTGAGAGTTGACCGTTTATCCTTGTGCTCACTGAAGACTCAGATTTCCACTTAGACCATACCATAAGAAAGTACTGTAATGTATCTAAAAGGGTACGTGTGGATGCAGCTTTCTATTTTAAAAGGTTTATGATCGAACGATTCGAAGGGTTTGTGGCCCGGGTTTCATTTTCAACCAGGCTCTGACTCGTTAACGCCAACAGGTCGAGTCAATATGGAGCTGTGGAGACCGACATTGGGTCAATATCTAAGTTTAATCAACCGGCATGGTGTCTTCGAGCGCACCCCGGCACATCAATTTTACACACCAATCTACACCGTACGTGGGAGAGCGCTCACTCACGCCGGATCCCGGGAAGGCCTTGAATCCCCGGCACACTGCGGTCGCCGGGCTCGACACACAAGTCAAACGTAAAATGGAGGAGTGAATCACACGGGACATCAATCTGCTTCTGGCATGCGGTTGAAACGCTAAAGGTCACGCCTCGGGCAGTGATCTCCAAATCGGGCGTTTTTAGCCTCCGGCAGTTGATTGTGAAAAACGGTGCGGATATGTATCCGCTGAATATTAACGCCGCGACTGTTAAACGCAGCGTGACACTCGTGCGTCGTCGATTCATTGATCACCAGATCGCCGTTGGGATCGTTTTCACGGTTACAATAATTGATTAATCCAGCTGCTGACCACGCCGCGTGGCGCAGTGAGCAGATGGAGAATGTTTTTCATTCCAACTCGCCTCAGCAGGCCATTTCACTCATGAGTTGCTAGCCCTCTCGACTTGAAGGAGCGCTAATCAGCAGGTGGAGTCTTTGGTTGCACGGAAAACCTCCCAGACGTGAAAGACGATAATTGTGCGCGAGACATCTGTATGACGCAGTGGAGTGAACGGACTGGCATTTCTTTTAATTTTTTTTTACGTCTCCATGTATTTGAGAACCACTGGTATGATGAATCCCGTCGCAGTGATTAGCCGCTCACCTCGTCCTGATACATCTCAGAAACCAAACCGAGGCTGCTCTCAACCTTTTTGTTCTGTGAATATTTGCTGCGCTTCCATCAGAAAGCCAAGGTTGCGCATCATTTAAAATGCAGCGCTAAAGCAACCTCTCAGCAATGCTCTTGTTTGTTTGTGGTAATTATCTTCTTTTTTTTTTTTATGTCTCACAGTTGATGCGACGGTGACTTATTGCTATTTAAAGAGCGTTTGTGTAGCGCGGCTTCGCCAGGCACTGGCTGTGATGCTTCAGTGGCTGAGTAGAATGAGCTAATGAGATGAGGGTTTTCATTGCTTATAGCATTACAATAATATGTTTATAATAAGTATTGTGTATATTGGAATAAGAGTGCTGTTTGTTTAATCGTTTCATTTCAGTCTCCCTCTTCCGTTCTCTCCGTCTCCTTCCTCCTCCTCTTATCTACATGCTCTCTCTCTCTCTCCCTCTCCCTCTCTCCCTCCTTCCCTCTCTCCCTCCTTTCGGCCTTTCTCATCTCGTTCCTCGCCTCCTCCTGTACGCCGGAGTCACTTTGCATTCGTCTCCTCACTCCTCCATCTGCTCCAGAACAAGGGGAGCAGGAATTAATTAATGGGCTGATAGTGAGGCCTGAGAAAATAAAGGGAGAAAGGGGGCTGAAAAGGAGAGGATATCTAATCGGATCGAATCTTGTTTTCGTGTGTGTGTGTGTGTGTGTGTGTGTGTGTGTGTGTGTTCCATATTTACCCCCCTCCCAACCCACACTCACCCACCCACCCACACACTGCCTCCTTGCCTTGTCCGCCTCCACTCATGCCCTCCAACTGTTACTCTTGTTTGAATTTCTCTGTTTACCCAAAACGATTCTTTAAACACATTTTTAGCTCCAGCCATTTTCCACCCAAATTGGAAAACCAATTATTCCTTTTTTTTGGGGTCTCTTATGCATCATATTCCGTTGTCTCTCTTCTCCTCTCCCTTCTCCCTTCCATCCATCCTTTCTCCTCACCTTTCAGATTTTTTTCTTTTTTTTTCTCCTCCCCTCGTTTTGATAAATTGTGATTAATAACCCTTCCCCTCTCTTCATCCCTTTCTCCTCCTCCCCGTCCGTCTGCATTGGCGTATCGAACAGGCGGCGTAGTTTTCGGGCTGCCAGCTAAATTGATGTCAAAATGCCATCCTCATGCCACAATGATTCAAAATTCTTATTTCCTCCCCTCTCTCATGCAGACGACTCGTCTGTCTCTCCATTCCTCACCAGGCTGCCTCTTTTTCTCCTGTTTGCTGTCTAAAAGCGTCTAATGAAATTCATACAAAACAAGATGGGAGGCTCGATGCCTTCCTCCTGGCCATCCTCGCCGCCTTTCACTGCCTGTCTTTTGTGTCATATTTGTTTGTTTTTGTTTCATATTCTCTCTCGCTCCATTTACCAGTCTTTCTTGTCCTTTCCCTCCGTCCTTCACACTTTGCTCCAACTCCATTTGTCCTCTTATTTTTCTATTTTTCTTCCAGGTCCCAATCTTCCATCTATCCTTTTTGATTCCTACTGCTGTCTTTGTTTGTGTTTATCCATCCTTCCTATTCCCTCGCCTTCCACCGCTAACACTTTCTCTGTTATCCTCTTGTTTTTCTGCATTTCCATTCCTGCAGGCCCCACTTGGAAGCACGTTGGCTATATTTCCATTTATTTGTTGAGGCAGGAGCTTGTGTGTGTGATATGTGTGTGTGTGTGTGTGTGTGTGTGTGTGTGTGTGTGTGTGTGTGGTACGTGCGCTCACATTTGGTAGACAAGAGTCTGCATTAGTTTGACTGAAATGAGAAAATACATTTCAGCCTTGCTCTTTACCACTAGCCCCGGAGCCATCTTGAAAAATGTATTTACCGGAGACGCGTTTTATGTGTATAAGAACAAACCCGAAAGCCGAGGAAACACACACACACACACACACACACACACACACACACACACACACACACACACACACACACCCTGATACAGTGCGGACTAACACTCAAATGAAGTTAGGAAATCAAGTGTTCACTTCAAAAGGAGTAAATGTTTTGCATTTGGAGGCGACAAGGGGAGCTGGAGACAATGGAAGATGAAAGGAGGAGAGGGAAACGGCAAGGGGAGGAAAGGAAAGGATAAGGAAGAGAAGCAATGCAAGGAAGGAGGGTTTTTAGGAGACGGAGAGAGTGAAATTAAAAAGCAATAGAGGGGGATAGGATTGATCATGTTTTTAATTGTGCTCCTCTTGCCATCCTTCCCTGTATGCGTCATCTCTTCTTGGCTCTCACCTCTCCCTGCAATACACCCGACTTCCTCTCCTCTCTTCCTTCCTTCCTCCTCTTCAACTTCTCCCCTCATTCACCAGGCTAGCTTTGTCTCCCTGTTGCCAGTCCTTATGCTAACCGAAGCCAACCGTCTCCAGGCTGTTGCTACATATTCAGCACACACACACACACACACACACACACACACACACACACACACACACACACACACACACGAGTGGTAACAATCAAACTCTCACCGAGACAGCGTTTAAGCATTTGTCCCTTGATGTTGAACCCTGGCTTTAAGCTCCTCTTTCTCCCTGATGCCTCTCAAAATGATATCCAGAGGATGAACTCGCCTCCCGCAGTCCCGCCTCCTCTCCTCCCTCTGTTAGTATCTCAGTCTAACCCCGAGTCATGCCTTCTTCCTCGCTCCCTCCTCAATTCATCCCCTCTTGTCCCGCTCTCCCGTTTGTCTTTCTCATCCTTCCATCCTTTCATCCCTCCTTCCCTCTCTCATCGCCAACTCCCCCTCTCTGCCTTTCACCTTTTGCTGCCTTTGCCATTGGTTTCTTTTGTCCTTCTGAGCGAGGCCAAATCCAATCTCTTCCACGCTCCCACTTTTCCCACTCGCTCTCTCGGTTTGGGCATCCAGCTTTTGATCCACCTCCACACTCCCACTCCCTGCACTTTTCCCTAACGTATAGCTGTCATCTTGCCTCTTCTTTTTTACTTAACTCTAAATCTCCTCGCCCCTTGAGGATCTCAATAGTTGAATATCATATGCACTTTAGCTCTCCGCCTGTTGGGTCATATTTCTTCATCTCTTGCATCCACAACAAGCTGCCTCCCTCTCCTCCTCACCGTATTCCTTTTTCTCACTCACTCTCATTTCTCACCCCTGTTAGTTCTGGGCGCGCGGCCACCCTCTTCTCCCTCAACGAGCTCTGAGTGAAACGACTGAAAATGATATGCAATTAGTACTCAGCCTTCATGGTCTCGGTGTGTGCGCGCGTACGCACATGTGGCAGATCGACACGGAGTTTGTGTGCTTGCCTCTTAATGTGAACGCACGAGTCCTCCGGTTCTAGTGAGTATTGGGCTAATGTGTTTTCCGTGTTCCGTGATAATGTAGGGACGGCTCCAGTGAGCGCAGGTCTTGCGTGTCTGCGCATGCATGCATGCATGTGTGGGCATGTGGCAGGTATCATTAAATGCTTTCTCGAGTACTTCTATATGCGTATATTTTTGTGAAACACTTTTGAGATGAGTCTGCAGGTGCCCAACCTTCCGTCAGAGGTCAGGACATTATGCATCCTCCGCTCTGATCTCTCCAACCCTGGCAATCTCACCTCCCTCATAACTCAGCGCGGACACGATAATTCATTTTAATAGCATTGCATTTTAATGAAACCTTCATTGTACTCTTGACTCTGGAGATGACCCGCCGTAGTTCTGTGATCCTCTTTTTAAAGGGGAATGTACATTCTTGCTTTGAAATGCATATGGGCCCTTTTGACCTAAGCATACCGTCTGTTTTGATCGACATATATTAACACCAATTTAAAAAAAAAAATGGTATTGTCAGAAATTATGCATGTTGGTTCATTACACAATATGTTTTTGGGGATTGGTCCAACTAGGCTAGCAAGCATTTTAATAATTAATAAACTGAAGCTCTTATTCTTTAATTCAGTGGTTCCCAAAGCAGGTGCTGCGACCCATTGGTTGCCCAAAAAGGCCACGCCATGGTGCGTTTTCATAAACCTTTCATCACAATAAAGGAAGAAGCCAACACGTACACAATGATGCTACGTCTTATGCATTATCAAACCGAAAGAAATAAGCAATACATATTTGTCACCGTATTAAAAACCCCAGCTCGTGGTTGCTGGTTGTCATAGTAACACAAATGTTGCCAAAAGGTTCCCTTGTGGTGTTTTTTTTCCTATTTGTTAGACATGCAGTGTGTGAAAACAAATGGTATGGGTGACATTATTGAGTCAAAACCAAATAGCCACAAGACGAGAGCCCAGAGACGAGGACCCCAGATTAGGCTGAATTAACCACAACTCCCTCGTTACTTCACCTATTCATGTTCAGTTTTAATGGTTCCATAATACGGTTTAACAAAGCCGAGCCATACTCACATTTATAGGGCTGGACGTCTTTGTACAAAAGACAGGCCGTAATATTGCACATTATCTAACATGACACGCTGATGATAAGATTGTTGCTGCCATAATGTGCTGCTCTGTCGGGCTTGAGTGTGTCGTTAGACTGTTAAGGCTCGCTCTAGCACCAGAGGATAAACAATGTGTGCGCGGCGTTGACCCGGACTTCAGATGAAAGGGTTCTCCTCATCTCTGAAGCTACTTGGGGGGGGGGAACTGGTTAAGTTCAATCGGAGTTTAGACTTTTGCCAGGCCTTGGCGTCCTTTAAAGTGGTGCTTTAGTCCCAAAGTGTTTTCCCACCATGGCCTTTCTGAACTGAACACTTTGACATTTAAACTCTTATTTTTAAGTATTTCTTAATAGCTGGTGTGTGTGTGTGTGTGTGTGCGTGTGTGTGTATACTTTATGCCCTCGACTTTTTTTTCCAGCTTCAGCTGTCTACAGCGTCTATGGTGATATATTTTATCGGTATGAGGAATATGTGTCAGTTGGGAAGGATTCACAACTGCTTATTCCACAAAAGACTTTTCAGGTGCTGCTATAAAATCTTGCTAATATAGTGCTTACGGGAATGTAGCCAATGCTGAGCTGTAAATAATTTGAGCCTCCATGTGGTCCCGCTGTCAAATACATGTATCTCTTGGCGTATTGGTGATTTCATCAGAGAGCAAATGCAAGATATATATATACAAGCAAGCGAGGCTGTATAAGGTTGTTGCATAGACCGGAGCACCAGATGCAAAATGATGTACTTGGCTGTGAGGTAAAGGCACTGACAGAATTTCACACAACGTATTCAGTGTGTAGACTTATGTTCTATGACACTTGTGGGGGTTTCTTTCCATTTTTCTTTTAAATTGTCAGAGATCAAATATCAACTTGGCAGCCGTTGAGAAGCCGGAAGAAAGGCAGAGGCAAGCAGTCAGATGGCAGGCAGGGAAGTAGACATGCCATATTATGCTCAGCATCTGAACACAGTTGTGCATACTTTAGCATTGTCAGAAAAATAAAGGATAAGTTCACACCTTTGACACATCAGGACCCCCAAAAGCGAGCCAAAACGATGCCTGAGCAGGAGATATTTAAAAATAAAAGTTGAATGAAAGAGAATTGACACTATTTTGTCTGACATTTTTTGGGTGCAAAATGACTGTTTGGAGGGATGCAGATGTTGTGAATTTTCAAATTCATGAATAATATGTCATCAGTCAGAAGAAAAGGAAAGGCACTCATGAAACATTAACAGTGTATCCTAAATTAATTTAATGGCGCGATTAATGATTTACAGATTTGCTGACAAAAAAACAAAACAAAGCAAGGACTTATTACAATGTGTATTTCCTTGACTTTCTTGGGCTCTTAGCATACCAGAAAAAAAACGTTTTTCCACGTGGCTTGTTGTAATGTGATTATTTGCTCATTTTGGGTAATATGCACTGCTAAACCTTAATAGCACCTGAAATGACAAGGGCCTTAAGGCAGGTCCTGCATTAGTACACAATTGTAATCTAGAGGCCTTGTACTGTAGAGGGGGGTTTATTCAAAATCGAGTTTTAAGACCTTATTATTTCAGTTTATATTGTGCTTACATGCCGCATATTCCTAAATAAATTTCTGTTTAATCAAATTTCCACAAACTAATTGACACCGAGCAGACCGTGGGCCAGGCAGCGTTGCGGCTCAGGAGTACTTCTTGGTTGTTGGGGCTCGAGGCGAAATATAATTAAACTGCCATGTAGTCTGCTGTGTGCCCAGTGCTTGATGGGTATTTACATGACACGTACACAATAAGGAGAGAGTTGAAAGGAGTGGAGGCCAACATCTTTTAGAATTAGATTTAAGAATCAGCAGGTGGAACAACTTAAACCCTGTTGAGTGTTGGTCATGGGTAAATACTTAATTCCATAATTATTCTGGAATTGTGCTAGTTAAGTTTTGAATACACTTTTTGTGCACAGAGCACATTTATTGATCAGTAAATTACGACAAGAATGAAAAATGACCTGAATGAAATCTTTTTGGAACAGGTTTCCCAGCATAATGTACAAACATCTGTCTAAGATCTGTTTAATAAGAAATGTAAGAACAATTTAGCTGGTAGTTTTTGGAATTGCATTTTGTTTTTGTCATTTTCATTACTTTTATTTGCTGGAAAACCTCCTCAGTGAACTTTTCAGTTTATGAGATGAGAAGAAATCAGTTTGCCTCTCCAATCCAATAAAACTTCTTCTCACCTTCATAGTTTCCACTTGATGAAATCCTCTCTGAGTTTCGCCCTGAGTTACCTCTCTATCTTGTTCTCAATAATTTACTTCGATAACTGAACACGCCAAAAAACAGGTTTTAATACGGTGACGTCTCCATGGTAACGTATGTGGAAGCATCCCCATTGGTGTCCGTGTTGTCTGACAGATGTTTCAGGTCGATCCTCCTCACGGTCTCTGGTTAACTAATCCAACGTGTTCGCTAACACAGTGTTTGGCCAACTGTTGCGACCAGCAGCCTTCACCGTCATACACGCGTGCTGTAGTACATGTTCCAACTCCTCCTTTCGCTGAAGGCATTCCACCCTCATCCTCTTCCTGTGCAGCTCGGCCTTTTTGTGGAACTTGCTAATGATACGAGGGACTTTTATTCTGTAGCCGGCTGCACTGAGGGACATATGTTGCCGCAGGCTCTTTAATTTGTATGAGTGAAATTAGTATACAATAAATTCTATAAACCCTCGAGGGTCCTCATTCAATCAGTGTTGCCTTATGTTTTCAAAGTAGATGAATTATGCCAGAAAAAAGAAAGAAAACTAGGACAAACTTCATAAAAAAAGAGGAAAAAAAAAAAAGTCCATGCATAGATGCCAAGTGTTCAGGACATGTTCAGTTGGTCTTGTTTGCCACTGAAATGTGTTTATTTACAAAATATGAAAGGACTTCCATCTTTGGGAAAAGGGAGCTTTTAGCTAATATGTCACCTCATAATTTGTTATGGCTGTTTTAGTTTTTTTCCCCATTTACCTCACTTTTCATGAATGATTAGGTAATGAGTGAACTACTGACGGAACAAATTCATAAGAAAACAAATACTTTAACCATATTTCAGCTTAAGTTTCTTTTATTGCCGTCCTCATTTGCGTTAATATACCCATACTACCATACTATTAGTATGCCAGGAAAAGATCTTGTATGTCCCAACACATGGTATGTCAGAGGCAGTATGCAAACAAAAAAAGAAGATAAATCTCATTTTGCAGTCGACAAGCCAGCCTGCCTGTTTGGAGACATGTCAGCAGGAGGGTCAAAGTTCAAGGTGCAATGTCATGAAGTAGTGTGACCCAACTGAATACAAAATTGAAATTGTTTTGTGTAAAATGAAAGGATCTAAAAGATAGATTAAATGCATGATGGAATGATGATTGATAATCCTCAAACTTGTATCTCTTGGCAACAGTACACTTGACACACGAGAATAGGAGAGGCAAAAAAAAAAAAAAAAAGCAAAGTATTTTTCCTTGCAGTGTCCTTAAAGGGCTGTAGCCTCGGGGAGCTGACAATGTGTTGGACCCCACAAAGACAAGAAACTAATCTAAGTCTGGAAACAAGCTGGCATCCTAATTAAACAATAAAGTGCTCGGAAACTGAGAATCGTTTCCAGAACTGCTGTTGGGGACATCGCTCATAATGTGACTCATTTCGTTGCGTCCTTTTTATTATTTAAGGACGCGAGCGGAGCTGTCCAATTTTCAAAAATACCAACATATTCATGAAAGTGTAACAGCAAACATGACGTTAGCGCCTCTCCGAGTTACCAAGACGGGATCTGCTTATTCCACCAACACATTTCACACCAGGCTGATGCATAATTGTCCTTCTGTTTGGCCAGAATGTGGATACCAGCTAATTGAGACATTAAGGAGACAGAAGCCAAGACGGTGTCCAAAATCCGGGCTCGCTTACTAATGTGTGTGCCTCCTGTCTCTCATTCACCCTTCAAGCCGCCGAGGCCTCCCAGTGGTCTCGAGTGCGTTTGTTTGTGTTTGGCAGCGGATCGAGTGCGGGGACACAGCCGTTTAAGGAATTATGTGTCCCCGCCCTCTTTGTCCGTCCACTGCTGCATTTTAAAATGTGCCCAGAAAAACAACGATGACAAAGTGCTCTCGTACATTTTTGGCTGTGCGTTAGATTGTGCAAGGTCATGAAGCTTAACCCAGCAAGTGTCATTTGAGCTTCACATTTAAATAAATGCATACAGATGAGGTTACAACTCATGGAAATAGAAGAGAATAACTGCTCTATGTCCCTCTCTTATTTAAATTCTTTCTAATATCTGGTAATTGCTGAATAAGAATTTGCATAATGTAATCATATTTGTGTGTGTGTGTGTGTGTGTGTGTGTGTGATAGGCAATTATTTTGTTAATATCTGTGAATGAAATGTACTTGCGTATATGTAAGCATGGTGTGTTCGAGTTGATGTGACAGAGCAGATAGGCCAGCACTACACAGTGTATTTTACTAAATCATAATTTTTAATTGGCTACAGTATTTTCCTTAACTTTTGACATTTATCCGAGTAGTGATTTTCATATGCCAGGTTTTGCAGATGGCAATCTTTGCCTCACAGTGTAGCGTTTTCCACTTGGTTCTGATGAACCCATACCACAGAGAGCTTATCAGCATACTGTACCTCACAAGCAGAGGTTTACTTGGTTCAACTGAGTCACACAATGTTGATTTATTTGCCCAGTCACATTTGCGTTGTACTGACATTCTGCGACGTAGTCACAAACCTGCTTGAGGCTGGGCCTCTGTGCAACGCTACGCCATGTATTTGTTCATGTAAGACTCTGCTTCTTAAGACCAGAACACACCGGTCTACGTATCCTTGGACCTGGTACATTGAGCACACGTACTAATCTCTAATCAAACAAATGCTGTGTTGCTTATTTATTAGTGTTTCACCCTAGACTGTACACCAGCCACCTCCTCCTCTTCCCTATCAGCCTCTGTCCTCAGACTTTTTTTTATGGGTTTCTTTTTGCTTTATCTTTCGTAGCTTTTTTTAGGCCTTAATGGTGTCACAAAGTGCTTTACAAATAATGAAATGATAATGAAAGCCAGTTTAACTTAATTCAAGCAAAACTGTTGTTCTTTAAGACCAGAAGATACATATCCTAGGAGCTGGCTAATTGAGACTCTCAATGCTGAAGCAAACCTTTCAAACACACATTATGTTGCTAATTTGTGAGTTGTTCTATATATAGAACTGCATCTTTTTGTATACTGCTTGTTTTCCCAGGGGCCATTGTTTCAGAAACATCAAATTATAACCAAGTTTTGTTTTAATCGACTTTATTTTTGCTATTAAGAGGTATCCATGAGGGATTGTTTTCTTGTCACGCATCGCAGATTCATTTGTTCAAATGAGTAGTGATGGAAAGAAAATAAAATCCTCACATCCACTGCAGACCCACACCCCTCATTCTGGTTCGAGGCCAAGAATAGCTAAAGATGTTTATATTGGATGAGTGTCCTTACTGATCTTTACACCTTTTTCTAAGCAGACAAAAAAATATTCTCCACAGTGACATCAAGGGAAATTAAGGGCTAATCGCACCATGTTCCGGGCTTCAATCAATTTATTCACCTCATCGCCTCTCTCTCTCTCTCTCTCTCTCTCTCTCTCTCTCTCTCTCTCCCCTCTCTCTCTCTCTCTCTCTCTCTCTCTCTCTCTCTCTCACACTAATAGTGTGGACCTGGTGCATGCTCAGCTTCGTGTGTGTGAGGGCCACAGCCTGCCAGAACTGGGCCTCAAGCAAGACAAGATCAGGGTGAACGGCTGCGCGATCCAGTGCAGAGTGACGACCGAGGACCCGGCCAGAGGCTTCCAGCCGGACACGGGAAGGATTGAGGTAAGGGTTCATCTTAAAAGGACTTGAAGGCCCTTCGCTATACAGAGGTCGGGGGGAGACCACATGTGGACAGTTGACACACTTCTCCTCTTGACATGCCGCTTCCAAAGTCTGGAGAAAGTCCGCAGGCGGAGATGATGTGGCAAACATTTTTTTTTTTATTTACAAGTAGTTTTGAAGTTATGTTTGATTGATGGGTGACAAAAAGACAACTGGCAGTAATCCCGCCTTGATAGTTTATACAGTTTGTTTTTATTGCAGTTTGTTTTTAGTCAATAAAGAGCCAAAGCAAAACATCTGGGTTTTGCTCCCAAGAAAAAACTTCTCTCATTGACATTTATTACTAATCACACAACTAAAAATCTAGCTTTGGAACAGTCAGTGTGTCGTGTGGCTCGCCTCATGGGTCATGCCAAACATGTAGCCCATTGGTTTTGGGATTACAGGTCAATGCTATGTGTCAAACATCTAAACTATAACAAGAATGCGATTGTGCACAGCTGAAGGCAAACCCATATACAACACCAAGTAGAAAAGAATACCATCAAAAGCACAATTTGAAGTAACATGTTTAAGTGCAAATTTTCAAATTGTGCACTGAGTGAAGGGCTTTTTCCCTCGTCTCCCAGGCTTCTTCTCCAAGTGACTTAACTGTTTTTGTAAGTGAATAACCAATCAATCAATTTCTGATTTACCTTACTAAACGACGCACTGTTCCAGTAAAAATAACCAAAATAAAACCAAATGCTCAGACCCCTTTTTTCCCATCACTGAGATGGTGCATGGAACACATTCTTGGCATACTCTTCCTCGAGACTGAGATACTGTCCAGTTTCGACATTGAGTGGTAAAATGCCAGATCCCAACTGGCCACTTTAAGTTCTTTGCTTCCAAGATTATCTATACAGCGTAATCTCTCTTCCAATCATGCAAAATGTGTCATGAAGTCTTCTTCCCAGCCTCTTCCTTGTTACACGTATGTCCTGTGCAACATCCGTCTGCCTTTGAGAGCTTTTGTTTTGTATGGTTGAGTATCAACCACTCACACCAGGCAAATGAGAGCAATAAATTAAAAAGTTATAAAAAGCAAAGGGTTGATTCTCGGTGGTATTTATAGTGCTATCGCCATCACGTCACAAACTGTTGTTTCATTCGGTGTTATAATAAAAAAAGCTTTATGGTAATGAGAGACAACAGAATGTCCTCATCCAACTGTCGGTGCCCATGTGTTCACAGCCACAGCTGCAGAAATCAACCAGTGCTTGAATTATAGGTCTGTCACAATGATCCATATAGTAGCTTTCATGGCTGTAATTATAAACACACATTTCCGTGTGAGGTCTGCGAGTGGGACGACATGGTTTCCCTGTGTTCCTTCTGTATGCGTTCATCTTTATCTGTGGGGTGTATATGTAAGGCCTATTACCCGACGAGGTGTCCATTGTCGAGAATTAATGGGCGACGTACGGCAGATGGTTGCCTCCGTGAAGTCCATTAATTCCTTATAATGCCAAATTTAAAGGGCATTATCCTGCTTATACCATTGTCACTTGGCAAAGAACAAAAATATTAAGAGCATTCTTCTTTCTTTTTTTTTTTTTGCAACTAAAATCAAAAGTTTCTCTGGTAACCCTGAAGGTTGCTAATACCTATGGGAATGGGAAGTGAGGGGACTGTAAATATGATACAAAGTATCAGTAAGTTAAAATGGGCAGTGTAACTTACGTCTCACAGCTTGTGTGAGGCCCTGAAGGACTAACGTACGCAAGAAATTATTAATAACATGTATTTATTTCTCATTTAATTTTGCCAGCTCATTAATTGAGAATGGTGAATTCCTGTTCACCCATCAATCAAATCAGGAGTTATTGAGTGCATTTATTTGTATTTAGTTTATAGATTTGTATATCTTCAGGTTTTTTGTCTGAAGATTTTTGTCATTCAGATTCAGAGCGTGTGCCTGTGTGTGAGAGGACCACTGGTTTTCTTTGACAGTGTTCACAAATGTCCTTCTACGAGTGCTCTGTGTCCATCCTGTGTATCTACACACCGTATGCCATTTCTCATTGTGTCTCCACAAATCTCTCTTTCATTGATGAGGTCTGATCCCTCGATGCTTTTTGCTGTCAGATCCTTTCGCCCTTCACCTTGGACTGTACACACAGCCCCCCTGGTTCTCTTGCTTTATTCACCCCCCCCCGCCCCCCCCTGCCTATCATCCTCTATTATCCTCCTTCTTAAATGTGTTTCTTTTTGCAGACTCCCTATTAGCTTTTTTGGTCTTTAACGGCGTCAGAAAGTGCTTTACAAATAATTAAATGGTAATGAAAGCCAGTTTGAATCAATAAAAATGGCACATTAGTTAAAACAAGGTTAAATGAGAAGGTAGCGGTCATTTATCAGAAAGAAAACGAATCAAGCCGTGTTTTAAAGATATTATGAAGAGATAATGGTGATTTTGACCTCAGCAGAGCACAGTGCTTAAAAAGCCTTGGGGGCTCAATGGCTATGGCTGAGTTATGTTTGGTCTGTAGCCTAGACTCTGCTAAACGTGGGAGGATTCTGCTTGAGGGGAATAAAAGTGAAATAAATTCTTTAACAGTGCAGATAAGATAAAAAGAAGAAGAAAAGAAATGCAACATTACGTGCACACAGTGTCCTTCAGTATCCTGTCAGAAATCTGCAATGAGCAGTGCACACAAGCAGACCAGGGAAGCTGATCAATGATATTATTAAATTTTACTGCAATTGACAAACTATAAATTTCCAAGGGACCCTCTGGTTTTCATACCTTTTCCCACCTTCTTATGGCCGGTGATGGATGCCGTGAATAAAATGCTGCCATTGCCGCCTGGCGACGATGTTGTTTGAGTCCTTGGATGTGATTGGATTCGAGGTGCACCGGTGGCTTTTCCAATCAAACAAATCATCTGTCTCTTGGAGGGAGGGGAAAAAAATGGTTGTGTTGTGCACACAGATTTTATTTCATTTGAATTTGAGTCCATTAATTAATCCCCCAGGGTATAGTTATTTTAGTTCATTAACAGTTTATGTGGCTCGGTGAGCAGACCAAATGTTTTATTTGAACATTAACCTGATGAACATTCCTCATTCCGATGAAACATTTATGTTAATATTTAGCTTTTTGAGCTGTATTCAAGACGTCAGCATACGTTTCGAATTCCAACCTGATTTGGAAATGCGGAAAAAACATACAAGCCATTCAGATAACATCCCCATTATGTGGCATTCTCACTTTCAGGGTGCATTATTAGTCACCGTGAAAATAGCTGCTTGCACTGTATAGTCCTTTATCAACAAATCTGAGATGAGCAGCAGTGGAATAGCTTGTGACCTTTCCATTTAAAGGACTTTATGCTGCGTTTCCACCCCATATTTTCTCACTTCAGCTCCCCCTGCATCACTCGACTCTTCCCTCCCACCTAGACCACTCATGTTAAAATAATGTACTTTTTGATTCAAGCGCTGCTTCTCCCCCTCTTCCACACATTCCCATCTCCCTCTCCTTTCTTAATCATCTCATCCCATCTCTCTTCCCCACCTCCCTCTTTTTCTCCGCCCTCCCACGCCATTTAGCTGCACAGCTGAGCTATGAAACGTGTCAACAGAGCGACAAACCTCACTCCTCCCACCATTACCATGCAATATGAATGAACCAAACACAATCAACACGGAAAAGCTGGGATGGAAAAAACGCAGTGAGGGACAGATGAATAAATGATTACCCAAGGGCTGTGACAAGGTCAGCGACTGGGCGACGCAGTGAGAGGTGAATGGCGGGATGTCGGGACAGTCGTCACGCTATGGACTTCTGGTCACTCGAGGTGTAACTTTGATAATTCACTTTAACGACTGGAGACGGAGTCGATCCTGATTTGATCAGATACCGCACAACAGGACACCCACATCTGAAGCAAATAGCCGGGTGGCTGCAGTGGCATCAAACTTTGAACTAAAACTCAAGCGGTGACAGCGCTGTAGAAAACTACTGTCACGTCAGTCATAACGCTGAAGTGGGAAGGCTACTTTGTTCCACACAACAGTCGGCTGTCCCGCACATAGCGCTGTAGAGCATCAAAAGCTTTTCCATCCTCACGAAGAAATGAGGAAGACGGCAGAGCAGAAGGAGAGATGGGAAATGGGGTCTTCAGGTTCGAGCGAAGGGGGCGAGAAATGGACAGAAGTGGAAGAGCTCAAGGAACCAAGACCAGGAGGAGGAACTCGTTTTAGACCGATGGATGGTTTGTGGATAAAAGATCCAATGAGTCCTTATCTTGCATCTCCTTGACTTTATTTTTCTCCTCTGGGGAGAAAATAGATAAAGGGAACAGGCATATTAGAGCTTTTTATATCTCTCTATTTCTCTTATCTTCTTTTAATGGAGCTTCCAGAGCAGGTATAAGAAACGGGCGAGGAGAGAGACGGAGAGCAACGAAGGCAAACTAGGCAGGATAGATTGTGTGCACTGAGAGAAGTAGAGCAGTATTAAAAACAACCATTACTCAGCTTTTATTTAAAGGTCTAACCCACAATTGCAGTGTCCCCCCCAAACAATCTCCATTTAAGGTCCGCCTACTCTTTTTTTCGTGGAGCTTTTTGGCGATATCGCATGGTCTTCATCAGCAATGCAGAATTTGCTCCGTTGTTATATTTTTTGCGAAGCCATTTTAGTTTTTTATAAACGCCACAGTATGTACACAGCGTCGCACGTTATTGAATATTCGAGACTGGAAGTCATTCATTATCATCGAGGCTGAATGTTGGACTGTGAGGCCAGTACAGGCAATACAGCAGCACTGCATGGGGGGAAAATAAAAAATAAAAAAGCATCTCCTCATTCATTTCAATGAGGCCAGAACATTGGCACAGTTGGGGTGCCAACATAGAGAACAGAGTTGTAAAATAATACCGCATTGTTTTATAAATCACTGCGAGGTGTTTGGCATCTGAAAGGCTCATAATGGAATTATGACTCAACCCCATTTCCTGACTTTGTATTTCATCTTCCCACCAGTACAGAACCTGAACGCACCCCTAACCAACACAATCCTTGGCATGTCCGTCTCCGCTGCCCCTTGTGGTGACAGATCCGTCTGCCAAAGAATAAAAGATATACGCCGCATTGAATCAAACTTTGCATCAAAAAATGGGCCACCGGAACAATCAAAGGCACATAATCACAGCGGAAAAGTTTTCTTTTTAGGATTCTTTACACTTAAGAATGACATCTAAGAATTACATTTTTCAATTGAAAATGTATATAAATTATCCATGCTCATGTAAATATTAATCATCAGCTTCATGCAATACTAAGAAGCAGGACGGAAGAGTAGTTTTTTAATTGGCAGCTCTGTGAGTGAAAGCTTTGCTGCTGCTGTGGGAGCAAAACACTGTCTGGTAAAACACTGGAGAAAGATATGCACATGGTGTAATCATAATGGAATATCTCGACTAATTAGTGACTAGTATTTTTTATTTTCGCCAGCGCTGTGTATGAAAAGCAAATTTAAGCATTGGCTGTCTGCATTTTCCTTAAAAAAACAACAACTCTTTTTCTTTTTCTTTACATTCATACCTTTTTTGTGTTGCAATAAAATTCCGGTGAAACTCTTATTAATAAGACGTTAATGGTTGAACGTGTGCGTGGCAGCGGACATGTTTAGGTAAAGGAGCAGAGGTTCATCGAGGGAAAGTAATGAGACGAAGGTGTGGAGCAAGGGATGAAAAGGCAGACGGGGATGAGGAGTGATGGATGTCATAGCGGGAGGGTAGCGGCGGTCCTGTCGACAGGATGACAGCGAGGGATGGACTACGTGCTTCGGGATCAAGCAAGCCGGGAGGGAAGGGAGAGGTGGTGGGGGGTGGGGGGAGTATTAAAGCGGCACCTTGACATTTTGTATTTTGATCTATTTGTCTTCGGCAGACACTCATCGCATTCAGTGTATCCGCCAACCTTTTCGGCACGTAAGCTCTGTGATCAGTTTAGCTTGGTGAGGTGTGAAGCGGATTCCAACGAGCACGAGTGGGAAAGCCTCTCCTCCCACGGTGCGATAAGTGGATGATAAAGACAATTTGCCGAAGCCCAAAATCATGTTACGCCTGTAAAAGTAAAGAGAGGGAAATATGGCTTTGTTGTACAAAAAAACAACATGGGTAATCTGATACTCGTACTATAGAGAAGTAAAGGGATGAATGAAGAAGGTGTGTGCTATTTGTCTTTGTCTATAACTGATAGCATCAACAAGGGAGCAGTGATCTCACTTTGGACTTCTGTTGATCTATCCATCAATCTCTTTCCACACATCTATCTGCGGCGAATCACTCGATCATGTCCGACCATTTCATCCATCCTCTGTCCTTCTCCTCTTCTGCTATCCATCCTACCAAACCTCTCCCTTTTCTTTCTCCAAAGCCACTGATGCCCTTTCCTCCTAATGTCTCATTTTTCATCACCTAACTTCCAAATGTTTCTCTCCATCCACCCGTCTATCCATTGATCTCGTCCTCTCGGCGTCTTTTAACATTCCTACCATGTCTCCTTTCCTCCTCCTCCTCACCTAATTTTTCTCTTCCTTCTTTCTCTCACCCGCTCTCCGTCCCCCCTTCTCTGTCTCCACAAAGGGACAGCAGGTAAGAAGGTCCTGCTGCTCCTCTCTCCTCCCCGTGTTCCTATTATCCACCTCCTCCTGTTACTCAGCACCTCGTTCCACGTTTTCCCCCTTCCCCACTTCTCCATCTCCTTCCTGTCCTGTGCTGTTTAGTGGACTTTGTTTTAATAATCCAAAGCAGCCCGTGTAGTTCCAGAGGGATTTGAAACCCTCACACGGGAGTATTTGTCGCCTGGAGGGAGCTACACGACCTCAGTTCTTCACCCTCTTTTATTCCTTATCAGTCTGAATTTGAATATCAGAAAAGGATTAAACCGTCTTCCCGTACTTCATCCCATATATCAATCTTCTCTTCTCCCCATTGTGTCAACCAGTGTTACTCACATCGGTCTCTCTGTTTCCTACCACCCCACCCCACCGCGCTCCTGTTTGTTTCTTTTATGCAACACATTTGCATTCGTCACCCAGTGTATAAATAAGTTGTCTCACAATGCCGCTGTGTGTGTGTGTGTGTGTGTGTGTACGGGTATGTGTGAATGCGTGCGCGCGTGCGCCCCATCCTCAGAAGAACAACTTTGAGTTTGAAAAGTCCCAATTAGTTCTAATTACGCCTCACGTCCCACATCATCACAAACACCTTTATTTGCACATCATAAACACCCCGCACCCAACGTCGCTCCGCGCCCTTTCACAGTGTCATGATTGGTCGCTCTTAATTTTATTTTTCTTCATTGCCGTAAACAAAGCAGCCAGTCGTCTATGTAATTGGTGGTGAAAGAGCTCGGGTGGTTTTCGTGCTTGTGACACAGAAAAAAGTGCTGGGAAATATTGTGGAGAACCTCTATGAGTTAATGTGACACTGCTGAACGATGGGTTGATCATTCACCCCCAAATGTTGGTTCATATTGACTAGAATGCTGGGTCAGTTTACCTCATAAATGGGTTATTGTTTTCATGTTTCCTTACAGTAAAATGTATCCAAAAAAATAATTCTGCACATCCAAACCTCTTAATTATTTCCCCACACTTTGATTCATTTCAGTCAGTGATGCAACACCACCAACACTATCCAATGAATGAGTTTCCATGACTTTATTCTGTAAAAAAACAAAACAGTGTTGCTCATGAACCAGACCAGAACATAAAGAAAACAATATACCCTCCCCACCCCCCCCTCTTCTTTTCTTGATCTGAACCAAATGAACCGCACTACAGGAGTGCAAGCACACTAAAACTTGTGACGTGTGACAAATAGGCAGAAATGAGAAATCTAGAGAGCATAAGACACACACACACACACACACACACACACACACACACACACACACACACACACACACACACACACACACACTGTTCACATGCCGCCTTGTTAACTCCACTAACGCCCAGGACCCCTGACCAGGTGTCTGAACACCAGAAACGCACACCTGCGGCAGGGCAAACCACCAGACTCACACATGGCGGTACAGGGTGTCATTTCCAAAGAAACCACCTTCTGACCTTGAGGGGTCATGCATGGAGAAAGCCTCCAACGTGAGCTGACTTACTCCAGCAGTGTGCGTGTGTGTGGATTGTGCTGGTGTGTGGCAGAGAAAGAACCCGTCATTGTGCGTCCTCTTTGTAACTGTGTGTTTCCATCCTGGTGTCTTTTTTTCACATAATCTCTGGTCAAATCTCATTTATTTCAGAGTGCGATACAATGTTCCCCATTCCCCGCTGCCCGCTGCCACTCATCGCCATGGTAATTATAGGCTCAAATTAGCCCAATATTTTATGGAGTGACATTTCTATTTCTCCCTCCCCTCCATTAGTGCACCCTCCACTCAGTTCTCTGCTCATGCATTTGGTGGTATTGTCCAATTACTGTCTCACTTTCTTTCCCTCTACTCTGCGTCTCTGATGCCTCGCCCGTCCCTGTGTGCAGTCCTGTCATTTGCAATTTCATTTATCAAAATGGCCAGACAAAAATCATTATTAATAATATACAATCCTGCACAGAAATCGTTTCTAATAAAATTGAGTCAGAAACATTTTAATCACAGATATTTGGCAATTGAAAGTGCTGAGGAATGTTTGTTTGAGGCTTTTGGCCCTGATTGCATTGTCTGTTTTTTGTTTTTTTTATATATAAATAGCTTTGCACATATGGGTCAATACAGCAAAACTAGTTTTTCACGCTGTTCCTGCAGATCATCCAGGTGCGTCTAATGTGCTGAAACGTTAAATCTATTGCCATTCAAAGACAAAGGCTTATTGAATATCGGGGAAACATGCATGAGCACACTCTCTGAAATGCCTGGTCACACTCCTAATTTCCAGATGAACCGCTCCTGGTTCCACGCGTCGTGAAGGAAATCCTAAAACTATTACAGACAATCCATGCAATAGATTTTTGAGATCATTTCTTTTACTCAATCTTCATTCACTCACAGCGATATAGATCTCCCAATTACGAGAGTTGTAATGGTTAACTGTTTTTTTTTTTTTTTTTTTGGGGGGGAGAGAATAATTGAGTTCAAGTTAAATAATTTCTGGAGAAATTAGTCTGCAAAATGAATAGTAAATGGATGGCTGCATCTCACGGGGTATTATATATAGTAGGAAAACCAAATGGAGCAAATGAGTTTCGTGACAACATTTTCAAGCAGAAACATTGCTGTGAGAGGAAAGATGAGAAATGAGCCATATTCTAACCCAGCTTAGTACAAACCCGTTGCACTAGGCAAGTTGGTTACAACGTAGAGTTGGAATGGAACTTCAAATGAACACCTTAATCCATTCATCTTAATAACTGGTGACGTTATGGAATGGTTAGAAAGATTATAGGGCCTCGTGATAAAAATGACATTTTTCTTTGATATGTGCAACAGGTGTAAATATATTTTACATTCATCTTTATTTTGAGCCACAGAGTTACCGTTGTGATGCTTTCACGTCGCAGAATTACCGGTCATTGTCGAAATGACCGTTGAAGTGTTTTGAAGGTCATGTCAGAAGAACAGACAGGGTTTTTCTTTAATTGTGCAAAAACATATTTTGTGGAGTATTTTGGTTGGAAACCGTAAACACGGACGTCTCCGTTGTAACTTCAGTGCGTATGAGTAACCGCCTGAAGGTCGTTTCTGCAGCGCATCCCATTTCCATATGTCCCCTTCAATTTTTCACAGGCGGACACAAATTGAAGCTCGGTCTTGGAAAAAAAGGAAACGGCGTTTCCAACCTAATATGCGTCCTAAATATCAAAAAGAAAAGTGTTCCCATCCACTCCAGACCACCTTATCTGTGCCGACTCCGTTGACCTCCAGTATACATGTTTCCAGGTTGCACTCTCCTTGTGAATAATCCATACTGCCGTTTGTGTGTGCTCTAAAGCCTGTATTTTAAAGACACCACAGTAAGCGATGTCGACGCTTCGGCTGCATCCCGCTCACGCTCATCATACCTGCACACGCTGTCGCTTTCTGTCTGGCAATAAATTCAAAGGGGCCGCGCCAATGTCGCATACTCGGGCCATAAAGAAAGCGGTGGCGCGTCGTTTTTCGTATACATCTCCCCAGGAACACCGGCTCCATCTCCGCCTATATTTTCTTATCTCCGTATAACCCCACGTACAGTAATGGGTGACCGGTCCCCGCTGCATCTTTCTTTTCCTCCTATTATCCCTCTCGCCCTTTTTCTCTGGCGCCATTTCCATCTGCCCCCCCCCACCCTTCACTTCCTGCCGTCACTAACAATTTCCTCGTGTGTGTGTGTGTGTGTGTGGGCTCGACTTTACATCCAGGTGTACAGAACATGCATGTGCGTCTGCATGCATACAGGTGTGTTTGTGTGCCCATAATTGAATGTCCCCGCTGTTGCCGAGCCTCCTCCAGTCTCATATTCCTGTCGTTTATGTTGTTTTTCCACATCCGATCCGCTGACCCCCCCCCCCGCCCCCCCACTCTCCTCATTTATCATTCCTCCTTCTGTTTCCACTCTCTGTCTGTTCGCCTGCTATCTCCTTTCCCATCTCACCTCTTCCATTTCATACTTTCCTCTGCTCTTTCTAGTTATTATTCACTCTTTTCTCCCTCCGTCATTTCTCATCTCCCCCTCGTGTACCTTTGTCGCGTTCCGTTCCTCCCTCTGCTCTGTTAGTTGATTTGTTTTCGCAGCTTCATATTTCTTGCCATGTCTACTTTCACCGTGTTTTTCACGTTGTCTCCTTTCTATTTTTTGGCCCTTTCTCTCCCTCCTCCCCGACTCCTGCCTCTCTCGTTCTTTCTGCTTCTTTTTTTTCTCTCTCGTGTTGCTGATTTGTTTTTGCGGGTCTCCCTTCACTTTCTGCTCACCCCTCCCCACCATCTAATTTTCACCCTCTTGTTCCGTTGTTTTCTTTCTCGCCCCCCCCCTCCATTTATTTGTACATCTCCTATTGTCTTCCCTTCTTACATTCTCTCTCTCTCTCTCTCTCTCTCTCTCTCTCTCTCTCTCTCTCTCTCTCTCTCTCCCCCCCCTTCTGTTGCTCTCTATGGAAATCTTCTTCTTATTTGTCGCTTCTTAGGCCCCCATTCCTCTCTGCTGCCCCTCCTTAACTCGTTTATTTTTAAATCGGATTCCTTCCTTCTCTTCCTCCTCCTCCTCCTCCTCCTCTTTATTTACACCTGGTCCCCTGTTTCCTCTTTTCACAATATGCCTCCCTCTTTCCTTTGCTAACGCTGTCTTATTTGTCATTCTCTCACTCTCCTTTCCAAACCTTGATGTCATTTCCTCCATGGGTTTGCCTCCCTCCTCCTTCCTCTTTTCCATCCATCCCCCCGTCTCTATCTAAAGTCTCTCTTTCTGTCTGCGCTGTCCTCATATCTTCAGGGTTACATGTTTGTATTTTCCAAGGTGTCTCACGGAGACACTCCCTCTCTTCAATCTGTAATTATTTTCTTTTCTCCAGTCTCTCAGTTGGTTGTTTACCAATCTTACTGTGTGTGTGTGTGCGTGTGTTGCAGGAATAAATGCCCATATGTGTTCACATTAGAGTACTGTATGCTTAAATTAGTGATTCCCCATGTCTGCACCGTCTGTGTCAGTTTTAGTCAGGTCCCTTGTACATTAGCGAAGGCGACTCAGCGTTTTTTTGCGCACAGTGTGCAAAATGTCTGTGCCTAATTTAGGAATAATTCTCGTGTGTGTGTGTGTGTGTGTGTGTGTGTGTGTGTGTGTGTGTGTGTGTACATGCGTGCGTCCCCCCCCCCCATTCGCTGGCTGGAGGGAGGGAGCAACTGCATCCCGCATTCAATCCAGTGTGTTCTTAAAATTATGTAATTTTCTGTAGATGTTTTTCTCCGAAAGTGTTTTAGTTATTCTTAAAAAAAACAAAACACATTTAAAGCCACATTTGCCGCTCTCTCAGCACATAAGCTGTGTTTTTGAGAACAGTTTGAAATCCTACCTGATAACTTACAAAGTCATGGTGGAGCAACTGCAGTGTTTTTTTTGGGTGGCCTAATTTAGATGAAATAAAATCATCTTTCAATGAGAAAAATCTGAACTTAGAAAGTAGAAATGTATTCTTTCAGTTTTCAGAAACATAGTTTTTCTCCATTTTTACTTTAATGACGGCTCCGATGACAGTTGACGTTTGAGTTGGATGGATTTAGCTTAAAGATGAACTTTTTTTACAGACATCATTTTGCTGCATTATGTTTATGATCACACTCCTGCAAAGGATGTTTAAAATAAAGTGAAAAATAGACTGTATTCATTCTCCGTATCACATGAGCATTGCTGTCAGAATCATCTGGACTAGAGCATGATTTTCTGGTAATAAGAGAAATCATGCTGGTAAACAAGGTCTTACTGTTATGAATGCTTTTCAGCCAAATTAAATACCGTAGAATATGTCTGTAAAATCCCAACGCGGTATAGCACAGCTTGCCAAATCTGGCACAGTGGTACTTTGTACCAGTAAACCAACCGAGTTGGCTCGTTTCAAGTCGTCCCTCCTGAGGTTGATTTTTACAATCTGCGACCCTCCGTTGCCGAGAGAGAGAGAGAGAGAGAGAGAGAGAGAGAGAGAGAGAGAGAGAGAGAGAGAGAGAGAGAGAGAGAGAGAGAGAGAGAGAGAGAGAGAGAGAGAGAGAGAGAGAGAGAGAGAGAGAGAGAGAGAGAGAGAGAGAGAGAGCGCCCAATCACAAGACGAATCTGACCTCATCTTCTTAGGCAAAGTCATAACTTTTAATTGGTATTAGTGACAGCAGCCGCGCGTTCCCTCTGAGAGCGTGGCCACTCAGTTGGACTGGCAGACGAGCGATTCTCTGCATGTTAATGGAGGGGGAAAACAAAACGACCGAGCAAAAGGCCTCCCGGCTGATTTTCCACTGGTGACCATTGTAAAAGTCTGAGCTATTAATATGACGTGAGCCACGGCGAGCCTTTGCTTCTCGAAACGAGCCCGGCGTATCATAATGCAGGAGACGGTCTCTGTGGGCACACTCGCTCACGCGTCAGTCGGCGGTCCCTTTCTTCGAGGACGGAACAGGAGAACCTCTGTGAATTAATTGAGCGAACAGTTTGACCTGTTAAAGGAGGAATCCTCCTGTTGGACCAGTTAGACGGAAATGGGACTCAGGTTGACCACTGACTCCCCCAAAACACACAACGACCTCAATATCCCTCACTTAGCCGAACTGTACAGAATGTATTATTAATGGGCCGATGCGTGTATAGTTACAAGCGTGTGTACTGCTAATGAGCGTTGTTCAGCTTTGGGACACCGAAGCAGTTAGTTCGTCTCTGTATGCAAAGCGGCCACTGGAGCCGGTCCCCTCCGGGATCTGCTCGTTCTCCTCTGGGTTTCAGCGGCTCCGTTTTTTGGGGATGTTTCTTCTTTTGTTATGAAATAATTCGGTGTTGTCACCAAAGGCCGCCATCTTCCTACCAACGTGCTGACCAACCTTCCCTTCACCTCGTCTCTCCTTCCAATCTCCCTCTCTTTGCATAATCTGTCCTCCAGGCATTTCGTGTCCATCCTGCCTCTCCTACATCTACATCTTCATCACCCACTCTTCTTCGCCCGCCTTGCAGATTTTTATTTCCTCTCCCCGCTGACCCCCACGTTTCCTCAACCTCTTTCCCGGCTCATCTTTATTCCAGCTCTCATCTAGTTAATTTTACGCTTTTTTTTTTGGTGGTGGGGGGGGGGGCGGCGGCATCTCCTTTCATCTCATCTCTCCCTCTGTTTCTTTTATTTCTTTCCCTTTTGACTTGCAGAATATGTCTAAGAGGTTTCAGTGCGCGTGTCCTACATAGCCAGACTTTCTTTTCTCCCCCTCAGTGTGTAATCACTCGAGTGCGTGTGTTCTCGAACTGCGCCTGCGTTTACAGGTTTAGTGATGCATCTGCAGCTCCGTATGCGTTTGTCTCCTTGTTTCTGCATCTGTATGTATGTCAGTATCTGCGTGTGTGCGTGTTCGTGTTCGTGTGTGTTTGTGTGTGAGGGTGGTTTTATCAGCTCCTGCAGATGGCCCCAGCCTCTCATCCGTCGTTCCAGTGAAATGAAGAGCCCTCTGAAGAGTGAAGGCAGAGAAGAAAGGAATGGACAGACCGACATGGGGGGAGGGAGAGAGAGAGGAGGGAGAGGGAGAAAGGGAGACATGAGGAGAAACGGCGAGGGCTGGAAAAAAGAGAAGAGGGCCATCAAAAGATGGAGAGATTGAGAGTAGTGATGGGGAGAGAGAGAGAGAGAGAGACCACCAGAAGGGTCTGTTTACACAAACCACTGTGGGGTGTGTGTGTTAAGTGTTCATCGCAGAGCGTGTCAGTGTGTGTGGGGTTCTTTAACACGTGCACTTCCGACCTGACGGCTAAAGAAATTAAAGTTTTTGATATTGCACGAGTAAACATAACGTGTGTGTGTGTGTGTGTGTGTGTGTGTGTGTGCGCGTGTGCAAGTGGGCATTCTTTTGCCGATGTACAGCTCGCCGTACAGGTTTGGTCACATAGCTGGAGGTGTGCGTGCGCATTTGTGTGTGACAGTTGGCTCGCATTAAAAAGAGGCTCCTCAACTCGCCCCGGGATATCGGGTGTTTGCGATGCAACACCCGCAGGAGAAGGAAACAAAACAGAAAGGAGACGAAGAGCGAGGGGAGGGATGAGGCGAAGGAAGCAGTTGCAGCGAGCGTTTGGAGAGGTGAACGAGGCTATTTTGAGAGTTAAACCAAGTTTAACTCTCAAAACAGCCAGAAAGAAAAGCAAATTTGACTCCGGGGTGATGAGTGGGGGAAAATGTAAGAAGCAAATGGGGGGAGGTGGGGTTGCTGACAGGTGGAGGGAAGAGGAAGTGGAGGGAAAGAAGGGTGACCAGGGGAACGGAGAGGTTTTGGTTAACCGCTGAAGGAAGTAAGAGTAAGAGGGGAGAACAAAAGGAGGTCTGGAGCATTTTGTCCCTTTTGATTATTTCTCCCTGTTGGGCCGTGAAATGTCACTTCCCAAAGGCCTTCTTTTTTTATTGTGGAAAAAAGACAGTCGTGGCATGCAGAGATAGACGAAAAACGATGCAACAAAACAGAGATAGTCTACCACAACACTGGCGGTATTGTCAAACCCGCTAAGGGTTTTGACATCCTTGTTCCAGTCAATAAAAGGAAAGCAGAGATTTATCTAAAAACTAGTAAAGTTTATACAACACAGAAAAGGAAGGCTTCAAAAGCAAAACAACAAGGGGGGAGAGGACAGACAGACAGACAGACAGACAGACAGACAGACAGACAGACAGACAGACAGTCGGTCTGGTGGACTTTATGACAACCACCAATTTTCCTGTGTCGAATTTTGAACGAACATAAAAGCAACAGCCGGGGATTTGAGGGAGTGAAATGGTGTGCAGAGAGTTTAAAGGTCAGTGGAGGCGACAGATAAGCCATGCTGTGCCTTAAAAGCACTTTGAAAGATCTTAAAATTCCCGAAATTCAACAGGTCATTAGTAGAGCGCAGAAAGGATCGATGTAATTTGCCCTCCATTTAAAAAAATAAATAAATAAAAGAAAATCGGTCCAAACACTGTGGCAGCTGGAGGGGCTATACAAAGAAAACACTTAATACTTGTTCCCTTTTTATAAAGAATAATCCAAACAAGATTTAAGTGAAGGAATCAAGTCTGAGCCGCACTTTCAATATGCTTAATGAACAGACATAAAGCACAAATGTACTAAAGGGTAATTTGGCATTAAGGACCAAAGAGATGAGGAATCGGGGAGCACTGGCAATCCAGTTCAATTATTAATAGTGTACGGGGAGTGTTATGAAAAGCTCACTGCCCCGATGTATGACAAGTAAGGCAATGAGAAGGGCGAAGGGAGGAGACAGGGAAATGAGGAATGAGTATGAAGACAGATACATCAGGCGAGGGGATGCGGGGGGGTGGACGAGGTGGATGAGTAAGAATAAGCTGGGGAAAGCGAAAAGGGACAAGCCACCTAATCCAATTCTTTCTTGAATCCCATTTAGCTGATCCGTAGACGTCAGTGACCGGCTTGGTCCATCAGGTGTAAGGACCAGCATATGCAGCACTGGGGGGGGGGGGGGGGATACAGCCACTTCTTTCATGGCTGTGGATAAGAGCTGGTCTCACTGGTTAAACGGATTATTTTTTTCAGTGGTCATCACTGGGAAAAGGGCAATTAGAATAAAATTAGCAATTGAGCGAGAATTGGATTTTGACTAAAGCCATCTAATCCATATGCTGCATATGAAAGCACGTGACACGTCGTTTAATGAGATGTACCAGCAGATCCAGCTGTTTCCTCATCTTATTCACCGCTTCGGACCCCGTGTGAATGTGTGTGATGTGTGTGTTTGTGTGTGTCTGTATTTATGCGCCATGTTTACAGTCGAACCCATGTGGAATTAGGCCTCGGCTCTCTGCGCAGAACCATCGATCAGCCGTTTATGATGTCAGGTCTATAATGAACTCACCTGTTGACACCAGATGGATGGAAGCTAGAAAATCAATTAGCGTTTCCGTATATCGGTTGAATTCAGAAATATGAGGACCCTTCAAACACATGTTCAAATAGCTTTTACGCTCACAATCCATCATGTTTTGCTCATTGTTTTCATTATCCAGTTAAATAATGGTTGAACTCAGTGATCTATTAAGTAGCGAGAGTATTAAAGTTTCAAGTTCACCCGACAGCCTGTGAACTAGAGCGGAATTCAGCACCGAAATAAACCCGTCGTATTCATCTTGAATAGACGGCTCTAGGTTTTAGGCCTGCAACCCTACAGCGGCGCCATTTGTTTCCCATCTCCATATTATCCCCATTAGCTCCCATTCACATTCTTGTCTCTACCTTTGCCTGCCTGCTCTGCCTGTGTAATGTACTCGCTTCAGGCTCACACAGGTTGCTGAGTGTCCATTCCTCATCTCACAAATGCGTTTCCACTTTAGGCGTGCCATGGAAGCAGCCGCACTCTAGTTTTTGGCGGTTTTTCTCCGCTGAAAAATTTGTGACAATTCCTAAGGGCGCGTATAAGCTGAATGAATTTCATGACCCTTGGCCTCTAACAACCCCCCCTTCCCCCCAAAACCGCTGTGTATTATTAGAACATTTATGCCCTGAATTCCTGAAAAGCTGTCTTTTTTTGTCCCCTCGGAGCAGTAATGGGATATTTAGGCCGGCTGTGTAGGTCAGAAGCTGGACGGCGTCCGGTGGCCTGATGTTGGGTCATGCTGAAGCCAGCCAGCTGTGCAGCAGAGCGTTATTGCCAATGTACAATAATAGCGTGGCTGAATGGTGATGTGGGAGTGATGTGGGAGTAATGTGGTCGACGCTGCCCGGGACGAAGCCTCTAAACCGACAATATCCGAACATTCAGCACACGATGGATTAGCGACCGTTGGGCCCAGAAATGTCGCACTAAGCCTCGTGTTGTCATTTAATAATATATTTTCCACTTTTGCAAATCCACAAGAAAAAGACCAGAATGCATTGCAGCAGAGTAGACGTTTTATTCGGCGATTTGATGGTTGTTAGCATGTTTACAGCTCAAAATGCATCGGACCTTGCAAATAACTTCCACATTCGCAGATGTTGTTGTTTAGCTATTAATTGATGTCTGGGAAGTTCCACCAACTTATTTTTTCTGTGAAAAAAAAGGCATAAAACGACACATTGATTTGCAGTCTTTAATTGTGCAAACAGGCGAGCGTGTCTTCATCTGAGTCAAGATGGACAAAGACTGAAAAGGGCAAAGACATATATATATATTATTAACATACAACAGGTGAGCAATTCTCATTGGATAATTGGTCGTACAAGGATTTCAAATCTATTGGTGGAGATCCAAAAGTGGGAGTTGCCTTTGTCCAAGTGTCGCATCCCATACACCACAGAACGCATCAGGAACGACAGGACACATATCTCTTAAAGTCAGTAACTTAAAGATCACAGGGATAGAAATACCAAAGATACAGGTACTGCATCCATCACATGTAACAAGTTAAAGGAAACGGGACAAATTCAGTTCTTCATTCTAGCCAAATGCTTGCATTAAGCGAGTATGAATCAAATACACCTGTCTTTGAGTTGATCGTGTTTTTTTTCTAATCCTCCAAAAGTAAAATGAAGCTGCAGAGCCACGCAGCCTGTGCATAGTGTCGAGCAACAGCATCGCCCATGTTTGGTGTGCAGATGTGCGTATCTGTAAAGCTCCTTTAGTTTGTCCAACATACACCAGACCACAGGGACATTTTAATGGTACGTGGATGTGTAAAGTACTTGGTGTCTGTCGAGTTAGAACACAGTGCACACTGAGTTCACTGTCCTTGAGCTGAGAGGCTCCTCATCCAGCTGCAACCGCTCGGCCAGCAGGACACCTTTATTGATACAAATCTATTGTACATTGATGAATGAAATAATCACTTAAATGCATAAACATAAAAAAACACGAAAAAATACAAATATCAAACACACCGCTAAATTGTGGCCTTATTTTTTTCTTTATATGATGACATATAACCTCATTTTTTTACTTTGAATTTTTTGTTATTCAGTTTACAGACTATAATACTAGATTTGTGAGGTTTAACTCTCTGTGTGTGGCTGCATCTGCATTTAAATTGATTAATGCATTGACTACAACTAGATACCAACTCCATATGGTAGGGCAGGTGTCAAAGCATGGCATGAATTATAAAAATGTTTCACCCCAGGATATAAATATCCATCTAAGGGGCACAGTCCAGCTTCCAGCCAGCCCTGCACTAACAAGGTGGGTCTCTGCATCAACGACACTCATGTTCCCTCTCCCTGCACCTCTCCCCACTGTAAAGGCTTTGAAACTCGCTCAGCAGGGGGACGAGGACCTCAGCAGTGGCATTATACTTCAATAAAATTTCCTTTGACCTTTCCTTTTTATAGTAAAGCCAAATCTCAAGACACCGAGTTCGCTCAGTAGCATGTAAGCCTAAAGCTAAAGTGAAGTCCGCTGGATGTCTCAGTGGTGTGCTGTGACAGACGGTGTCTGGTGTTAGCCGGGTTGGATGGTGGCGATGCATAGGACTGTGGAGAAAGGGATTTTCTTTTCCTTTCACAAAGCTAAGACAAATCTCCAACCAGTATCCATATCACTAGAAATTGAGGTTTCCTCAGCACGAGCTGCACTTTCTATTTGAACCTGGATGTTTTAAAGGCTTTTAGTCTCACTGTTTCAACAAAAAAAACAACCTGCACTACGCTTTAAAAAATACATTTAAGAAACCTGCAGTTCACCTTTTGTCTTATTCCACGTCTAAATGATGAAGTGCAGACGGGAGTGACTGCATTAGTACGACTCATCGCTCCCTTTGGTACCATCGCCATCATTATCCTGCTCAGGCTGGATACTCCGGCTTCACAGGTTCAGCAGGGTTGTGTGTGTGTAAAGGACAGTGCTGAATCATCAGTTTAGTGCGCTTGTGTTCACAATGTGGAAAATATATATATATATATATATATATATATATACGATTGTTTAACAATTTGTGCATATGAGCGTTCTGTGGGCTGAGACATTCGATTGGACAGAGCATGATGGCCTGTGTGCAGGGGTTTTGTTAAATACATTTTAAAAAGACATTTGACTAGATGGAGAGGCTAAATGTAATTAATGCGGGCCGTGTAGACACCTTGGCAAGACTCTCTGAAAGCCACTCATAAATCTAGCATGCTACAGAGAGAGACAGAGAGGAGTAAGGGTCAGCCGAGACCAGTAGGGAGGGAGGGCTGTGAAAGAAAGTGAGAGAGAGAGAGAGAGAGAATGCTCGACGGATGCTGAGAGACAGAGAGGACAGCTTTCCTCTTCTCCCTTTCTCTCCCCGGTGTGGCCATCTGTACAGAGTGCGATTAATCATCCCGTATCCCCAGACATGGCAAGCCGATGCTGCGACACTCAAAGCCTGTGTGCGTGTGTGTGTGCCTGTGTGTGTGTGTGTGTGTGTGTGTGTGTGTGTGTGTGTGTGTGTGTGTGTGTAAATATCGCACTCGTGCTGGTGTTGCTTTGTTTGGGTGTGAGTCTGAATTCTCCAGCCAAGTATGTGTCTGTGTGTGCACGTCTGTGCTATTTCTACAGCTGTGTGTGTGTGTGTTACACAGAAAACGTGTGCACGCGCATTGGCATTCATGACACATTCTATTTGTTTACCGTTGTGCCGCCGACGGTTACGTCCAGTCCCCGTGGCAACCAGACATCGTTGATGGTGTTAATTAGCGACATGTGTCCCAAACGGTCTGCTTAACTGGAAAGTAGTGAGGGAAAGAGGCAAATTGGGGTGGTGTAGAGGGGGGTAGGAGGGAGGGGGATATTTGAGAAGAAGAGAGGGATGGAGGGAACTAGAGACAACTTTATCTCTCTTCAAAATGATGTGTATGTGCAGCTAATTTGCATAAGCAAATACATTTTGTAGGAAATGTAATGCAGCCCCTTTTACATTTTTTATTGCCATTAATGTTGAATGTATCTGCAAACATTCAGCGTCTGTGTATTTCATCCTGCAACTCGAAGCACTTGGTAAAGGTTCGGGAAAGATATTGAAAAAGTCAAGTCTAGTTTGGATAATGCGATGGGACACATTGGCTTCATCGATATTTAACCAAACACCACAATCCCCCGTGCTTTTTGCGCCAAATTATTCAACTGACCTTTTCCCTGCGACTTCAGTGCAGTACAAGAATGTCACACTTTCTGGATTGGAGGAAAAAAAGAAAATGTTTCCAGTGCGGCATTTACTTTTCCTCCTCAACGTATACATAAAGGTATTTGTTAGGAGAAAGTAGAGAAGTGGGGAGGTTTAAATGGAGTTGGAGGATTAATTCAACAGTTTGCAAATGGCTGGTTATTTTGTTCATGATGGGAATTGAAGGCAGAGAGAGGAGGGATTAAGCTACTGATGGTTCACAATGAGGAACAGAGGGATGAGATGGTTGGACAGAAGAGAGGAGGGTGAGAAGGGATGGAGAGAGTTGGAGAAAGGATGATGGACATTGAAGGGTAGACTGCCTGGAAAATAGGGAAAAATACCCATCTTCCCCATCGGATGACTTTAAAATGCTTGTTTTGTCCAACCACCAGTCCACCCCCAAAGGCATTCCAATTCCAATGATGAAAAGACGATAAAAGCGTCAAATCCTCACGTTGGCCATTGCCACTCTATTGTCACTTGGTCACATTCCTCTTTCAGGGCTCACTTTATGTCCTCGCTTGCTATTTTCTCTTATTGTCAAAGAAGAGGAGAAGAGAAGGACAGCAGATTGGAGGAGAAAAAGCAGTTAAAGGTCAAGTAAACATGAAGTGTTCAATTTCAGGTTTTGAAGCTTCATTCATGCGCTAGTAACTCCCAGTCACTGCATAACCACTGCTGAGCTATTAAAGTAAGAGTGCTATTATGAAAGCATAACCATTGGGGTCTTTGGGAAGTTATGATTGAGTAATGTACTATTCTTCCTTACTAGACAGTTGGAGGTCGACATGAGACAAGGAAGACAGTGATTCTGGATGTAACATACGGGACACTTAATGATGAGATAAAGAACGTTTGACACACACACACACAGCTTTATTAGTTCCTGGGTCCAAAAGGCTTGATCCCCTCTACGGTTGATCATCTGGTAATTAAAGAAAGTGTCCCCACGTCAGTCAAACTTTTTTCATTAACTGAGAAGCAGGGAATACCTGAGAGGGATGGGGAAAGAGCTGAATATAGAGAAAATGATCTGTGATGGGACTTAAAGGAAGGACGCGAGAAGGGGAGACGGATTAGTGACTCGCAGGAAGCAGAGTAAAAATGAAGATAACGATGATAAAAAAAAAAAAGAATATCAATAGCCAAACAAGGAATCAAGAAAAGCAGGAACAGACTTGAGCAAAAGGAGAAAAACATTTTTCTGGTTGTGTGCAACAAAGCGCTTGTGAAGGAGGAAGTAAGAGAGAGGGAAGAAAGACAGAGAAGCCATAGAAGGCTGAGGAGATATTTTAGGGGTGAGTAGAGAATAGAAACACAGAGAGGAGGGAGGGTGAAAAGTTTGTCCAAATGTCACAAAGACACCGTCGGGAGCAGGAAAAAAAGAAGAAGAAGAAGAAGAAGGGATAGAGAAGTGGCAGCGGAGGACGGGCAGGAAGGAAACTCGCAAGGGCCGTAAAATACTTTTCAGCAAAGAAATAGATCAGGTCGCTGGAGTTAAGATATTGGCAGAGGAAGAAGCACCGACAAGGACGGAGCAACTCCCATCACCTCCGCTATGAGCAGAGCATTGGTGCTGGACTGGGATACCAAACGGAAAAGAAATTAGGTGGGAGCAACTTGATACTTTTTGGGGAGAGATGTAGGAGCAAAACGAGGATGGAGTGAGCAGAAAATGAGGGCAAGTGAGTGATCTTGGAGAGGTTGGCAGGAGCAGTACCCAGAGTAATAAGAAGTGATAAAAGCAGACCTAAGAATTAGGACAGATATTGGGGTTTCTGGCCAAACTGTCATGCTTCAGCTCCTCCACTTGAGCGGGTTGATTATAAGCTTTTCCTAAAATTATAGTCTTCACGACTAGTAAACCTTTGGGAGAGGATAACCCTCAATACAAATGCCACTGTTGATGTTGCGTTGTGACCTCTTGGCTTAAGCGGAGAGCAGCAAAGCGCCGCAGAGCGAGGGCCAGTGTCTGAGACGGGTGGAGAGGGATGATGGGGATGGACGGTGGAGAAATTGCATGGCAGTTGGAAGGTGGCGGTGGCGGGCTTTAGAGATGGGAGTGCTAATAATGTTGCGTACGCACGTGTCAGGGCCAAAAAAAAAAAAAAAAAAAAAAAAAAAAAAGAGAGAGAGAGAGAGAGAGAGAGAGAGAGAGAGAGAGAGAGAGAGAGAGAGAGAGAGAGAGAGAGAGAGAGAGAGAGAGAGAGAGAATGACGATCCAGATCCAGATCCAGGGCTTTTGGGAGGGACTGGAAGCCAAAGTGAATGTTTGTCACAATGTCAGGCTAATGCATGACGTGTCAACACGCAGCCATTTCACCAGCCTGGTATGAGAAACGCGCAAAATGTATCATTCTCCCCTGCTGGCGATGCAGTTGGGGTTGAGGACGGGGATAAGGGGCCTGTTTATGCTGGTGCCCCACATAATAGTACTAATATGTTTTAATCAGTCTGAGCCCCCGGGGGCCGGCGAATACATTTACTCAGTTTGGGTTCCAATGTAAGAGGAATGCTAATATATTTTAAAGATCCTGAGCCTTGGGGTGTCGAGACTGGATTGACTCAGTTTGGGTCCTAACTTACCATATATTTAAAAGGAGACACCAGAAGTTTAAATGTCCGTGGGAGGGTTGGGCGTAGTTTGACAAGAGGAGAATAACTTCGGTTGCAGTAAATACTATAAGATGGGGATCAACAAATCGTGTGATAGTGACTGAACATGTAACAAACTGACTCAAGTGTGTTACTATTTTAATCAGTGGGCAGGTTGCAATACCATTAGTTGCATAATCACCTTCACCAGAAGCGCCACAACTTCCGATTTTGTCCGTTCTTAGTGTTTAATTGAAGTCTGGGTTCTATTGTGTGTGTTTGACCCCACGCAATAATAGAGTATCGGCCTTGTTTGTTAATCACACAGCCTGGGTAATAAAGGCTTTATATATATGTGTGTGTGTATGTATGTATGTGTGTGTGTGTGTGT
>JACSYO010000722.1:62500-97406 GCA_016806645.1 Ophiodon elongatus | reverse complement strand
AGATTACCTCATGGTGGAGAGATGACCTCATGGTGGAGAGATTTCCTCATGATGGAGAGATGACATCATGTGATGGAGAGATTACCTCATGATGGAGAGATGACCTCATGATGGAGAGATGACCTCATGCATGATGGAGAGATGACCTCATGGTGGAGAGATGACCTCATGCATGATGGAGAGATGACCTCATGATGGAGAGATGACCTCATAATGGAGAGATTACCTCATGGTGGAGAGATGACCTCATGGTGGAGAGATTTCCTCATGATGGAGAGATGACATCATGCATGATGGAGAGATGACCTCATGATGATAGATGACCTCATGGTGGAGAGATGACCTCATGATGGAGAGATGACCTCATGGTGGAGAAATGACCTCATGCATGATGGAGAGATGACCTCATGATGGAGAGATGACCTCATGATGGAGAGATGACCTCATGCATGATGGAGAGATGACCTCATGGTGGAGAGATGACCTCATGCATGATGGAGAGATGACCTCATGATGGAGAGATGACCTCATAATGGAGAGATTACCTCATGATGGAGAGATGACCTCATGCATGATGGAGAGATGACCTCATGATGGAGAGATGACCTCATGCATGATGGAGAGATGACCTCATGGTGGAGAGATGACCTCATGGTGGAGAGATGACCTCATGATGGAGAGATGACCTCATGATGGAGAGATTACCTCATGGTGGAGAGATTACCTCATGATGGAGAGATGACCTCATGCATGATGGAGAGATGACCTCATGATGGAGAGATGACCTCATGCATGATGGAGAGATTACCTCATGATGGAGAGATGACCTCATGCATGATGGAGAGATGATCTCATGATGGAGAGATGACCTCATGCATGATGGAGAGATGACCTCATGGTGGAGAGATGACCTCATGGTGGAGAGATGACCTCATGATGGAGAGATGACCTCATGATGGAGAGATGACCTCATGATGGAGAGATGACCTCATGATGGAGAGATGACCTCATGCATGATGGAGAGATGACCTCATGATGGAGAGATGACCTCATGCATGATGGAGAGATGACCTCATGGTGGAGAGATGACCTCATGGTGGATAGATGACCTCATAATGGAGAGATGACATCATGCATGATGGAGAGATGACCTCATGATGATAGATGACCTCATGGTGGAGAGATGACATCATGCATGATGGAGAGATGACCTCATGATGATAGATGACCTCATGGTGGAGAGATGACCTCATGGTGGAGAGATGACCTCATGCATGATGGAGAGATGACCTCATGATGGAGAGATGACCTCATGATGGAGAGATGACCTCATGGTGGAGAGATGACCTCATGTGATGGAGAGATGACCTCATGATGGAGAGATGACCTCATGATGGAGAGATGACCTCATGATGGAGAGATGACCTCATGCATGATGGAGAGATGACCTCATGATGGAGAGATGACCTCATGGTGGAGAGATGACCTCATGGTGGAGAGATGACCTCATGATGGAGAGATGACCTCATGATGGAGAGATGACCTCATGATGGAGAGATGACCTCATGGTGGAGAGATGACCTCATGATGGAGAGATGACCTCATGATGGAGAGATGACCTCATGCATGATGGAGAGATGACCTCATGATGGAGAGATGACCTCATGCATGATGGAGAGATTACCTCATGATGGAGAGATGACCTCATGGTGGAGAGATGACCTCATGATGGAGAGATGACCTCATGATGGAGAGATGACCTCATGCATGATGGAGAGATGACCTCATGGTGGAGAGATGACCTCATGATGGAGAGATGACCTCATGATGGAGAGATGACCTCATGATGGAGAGATGACCTCATGCATGATGGAGAGATGACCTCATGATGGAGAGATGACCTCATGCATGATGGAGAGATGACCTCATGGTGGAGAGATGACCTCATAATGGAGAGATGACATCATGCATGATGGAGAGATGACCTCATGATGATAGATGACCTCATGGTGGAGAGATGACATCATGCATGATGGAGAGATGACCTCATGATGGAGAGATGACCTCATGCATGATGGAGAGATGACCTCATGCATGATGGAGAGATGATCTCATGATGGAGAGATGACCTCATGATGGAGAGATGACCTCATGCATGATGGAGAGATGACCTCATGCATGATGGAGAGATGATCTCATGATGGAGAGATGACCTCATGATGGAGAGATGACCTCATGCATGATGGAGAGATGATCTCATGGTGGAGAGATGACCTCATGCATGATGGAGAGATGACCTCATGATGGAGAGATGACCTCATGGTGGAGAGATGACCTCATGGTGGAGAGATGACCTCATGCATGATGGAGAGATGATCTCATGATGGAGAGATGACCTCATGATGGAGAGATGACCTCATGCATGTTGGAGAGATGACCTCATGATGGAGAGATGATCTCATGATGGAGAGATGACCTCATGATGGAGAGATGACCTCATGATGGAGGACTGGTGGAGGACTGGTGGGGTGGTGGTGGACTGAAGGAGGACTGGTGGAGGACTGGTGGAGGCTGGTTGAGGACTGAAGAAGGACTGGTGGAGGACTGGTGGAGGACTGAAGAAGGACTGATGGAGGACTGATGGAGGGCTGGTGGAGGACTGATGGAGGACTGGTGGAGGCCTGATGGAGGACTGGTGGAGGACTAGTGGAGGACGGGTGGAGTATGGGTGGAGGACGGGTGGAGGACGGGTGGAGCAGACAGCAGATAGAGGATCAGAATTCCTGCTGCTGATAATCACGCCTCGCTGATAACCTGGTTTACACAACGCTGCAGGAATGTGGCCGCTACACAAACACTGCTGCATGCTGGGAAACGCACCGTCTGGGACCCACAGGGCTAAGACAACAGCCCCGGGGCCCTCGGACATGTGAGGGGGGCCATGGGAGGGGGGGGGGTCCAACCGGGGCCCTCTGACATGGAGGGGCGTGGGGGGGGTCCAACCGGGGCCCGGTGGACAGGGTCCGTCCTGGTGTCTCTCACGGACCTCTAAGTGTGTTAATACACAGTGTACATCAACAAACGTGTTTTATGACACAGTGTACATCAACAAACGTGTTTTATGACACAGTGTACATCAACAAACGAATTGTATTTTGGTTGTACATTAGGAGCATGTAGTATTTTAGGTGTACATTACAGAGCATGTAGGTGTACATTAGGCGCATGTAGTATTTTAGCTGTACATTAGGATTATGTAGTATTTTATGTGTACATTAGGAGCATGTAGTATTTTAGGTGTACATTAGGAGCATGTAGTATTTTAGGTGTACATTAGGAGCAGACGTGTTTGGTCTCAGGTTTCTTGGAGGAGTGAAGCTCTGTTGGTTTGATTCCTATCTTTTGAACAGAAGCTGCTTCACATCTGTTCAAAGGCCGTGTGGGTCTCAAGAAATGGATGCATGATTGTCACTGATGTTATCTGATCCACACACACACACACACACACACACACACACACACACACACACACACACACACACACACACATACATAGTCAGCTGTCTGCTTCCTGAGAATCTCTGAGATGCTTGTCTCTCTCCTCACGGTGTTTACATTCCTCACTGTCTGAACACAGAATACAGCATCAAATACCAGACGCAGTGCTGGTGAAGATACACCTGAGAGTACACCTGAGAGTACACCTGAGAGTACACCTGAGAGTACACCTGAGAGTACAGCTGAGAGTACAGCTGAGAGTACACCTGAGAGTACACCTGAGAGTACACCTGAAAACACAGAAAACTCTCTGGTGGAGAAAATACACCTGAAGACTTGTTGCCTGGACAGACCCTTCACCGGGAGACCGACCCCTCGCCGGGAGAACGACCCCTCGCCGGGAGAACGACCCCTCGCCGAGAGACAGACCCCTCGCCGGGAGACGGTGGGGAGACCCCTCACCAGGAGACAGACCCCTCACCGGGAGACCGACCCCTCACCGGGAAACCGACCCTCACTAGGAGACCGACCCCTCACTAGGAGACCGACCCCTACCAGGAGACCGACCCCTCACCAGGAGACCAACCCCTCGCCGGGAGACTGACCCCTCGCCGGGAGACAGACCCCTCACCGGGAGACAGACCCCTCACCGGGAAACCAACCCTCACTAGGAGACCGACCCCTCACTAGGAGACTGACCCCTCACCGGGAAACCGACCCTCACCAGGAGACCGACCCCTCACCGGGAGACCGACCCCTACCAGGAGACCGACCCCTCACTAGGAACCCCTCACCGGGAAACCGACCCTCACCAGGAGACCGACCCCTCACCGGGAAACCGACCCTCACCAGGAGACCGACCCCTCACCGGGAGACCGACCCCTCACCGGGAGACCGACCCCTACCAGGAGACCGACCCCTCACTAGGAGACTGACCCCTCACCGGGAAACCGACCCTCACCAGGGACCGACCCCTCACCGGGAGACCGACCCCTACCAGGAGACCGACCCCTCACCGGGAGACCGACACCTACCAGGAGACCGACCCTCACTAGGAGACTGACCCCTCACTGGGAAACCGACCCCTCACGGGAGACCGACCCCTACCAGGAGACCGACCCCTCACTAGGAGACTGACCCCTCACCGGGAAACCGACCCTCACCAGGAGACCGACCCGTCACCGGGAGACAGACCCCTCACCAGGAGACAGACCCCTCACCGGGAGACCGACCCCTCACCGGGAAACCGACCCTCACTAGGAGACCGACCCCTCACTAGGAGACCGACCCCTCACCAGGAGACCGACCCCTCACCAGGAGACTGACCCCTCGCCGGGAGACTGACCCCTCGCCGGGAGACAGACCCCTCACCGGGAGACAGACCCCTCACCGGGAAACCAACCCTCACTAGGAGACCGACCCCTCACTAGGAGACTGACCCCTCACCGGGAAACCGACCCCTCACCGGGAGACCGACCCCTACCAGGAGACCGACCCCTCACTAGGAGACTGACCCCTCACCGGGAAACCGACCCTCACCAGGAGACCGACCCCTCACCGGGAGACCGACCCCTACCAGGAGACCGACCCCTCACCAGGAGACCGACCCCTACCAGGAGACCGACCCCTCACTAGGAGACCGACCCCTCACCGGGAAACCGACCCTCACCAGGAGACCGACCCCTCACCGGGAGACCGACCCCTCACCAGGAGACCGACCCCTACCAGGAGACCGACCCCTACCAGGAGACCGACCCCTCACCGGGAGACAGACCACTCACCGGGAGACCGACCCTTAATAGGAGACCGACCCCTCACCGGGAGACCGACCCCTCACCGGGAAACCGACCCTCACTAGGAGACCGACCCCTCACCGGGAGACCGACCCTCACCGGGAGACCGACCCCTCACCGGGAGACCGACCCCTCACTAGGAGACCGACCCCTCACTAGGAGACCGACCCCTACCAGGAGACCGACCCCTCACTAGGAGACCGACCCCTACCAGGAGACCGACCCCTCACTAGGAGACCGACCCCTACCAGGAGACCAACCCCTCACTAGGAGACCGACCCTCACTAGGAGACGGGTCTCCGGCTCTGGTTCACCAGGCAGGGAAATAGTCAGCAGTGATGGTGTCGTTGTACCGGACCGTTGTGGTGAAGAGGGATCTGAACCAGAAGACAAAGCTCTTGGTTTACTAGTCTACATTCTCACCCTCATCTGGGTAGAGGTCCTTCCTTCATAGGGAGTCTGGGCTCAGACCTAGAGATGGGGGAGGAGCGCAGTTAGAGACGCTGATCCTTCATGTCTGAAGGGTTCGGCTGAGATGGTTCAACATTTGATCAGAATTCTCCTGGACGCCTCCCTTTAGAGGTCTTCCTGGTAGTCCAACTGGTAAGAGGCCTCAATAGACCCAGAACAGGCTGGAGAGACTATATATCTGGTCTGGGAACTCCTCAGGGTTCAGAGGGTCTGGACCCTGCTGCCCCCTCGACCCGACTGATGGATGGAGATATACCATGGTTGGATCACCAAACCGACACTCTCCACACCTCGACTGCACCTTGAGATCTGTGACCAGAAGACCAACCTGCTGGAGTCCAATACCTACTGAGGATCCAGACACGGCTCTCCCTCTAGTCCCAGTGCCCAAGTCCTCCCACAGCACCCTCAAACCAGTCAGAAACCTCCTCCATGTCCAACAGCTGGTCCACTGATCCAGGACCCGGACTGAACTCACATCTCTCCTCTGACCCTTCAGGAGTACGAACCGTCCAAATAACCTGAAAAGACTCCGTCTGTAGTTTGAACGCTTCCTTTGCAGGTTTCGTCCTCCAGCAGGTTCTTTGTTTGCAGCTAAAACAATAACCAACAACCCTCTGGCCTCAACGCTGAGTTACCACCTCCACACTGGTGAAGCTGGATCACTCGGGTCCCCAACGTCCCCAGGGTCAAGACCTCCGCCAGATGTTACCGGTTCACCCTCATCTGAGAAAGCTGCTATAGCTCAATGTGTGAAACCACGATGGAGCCGGGTCTCTGGTCTCCTGCTGCCTCGGGGTTCTGGTCCCAGGTACTTATAGACGATCCATGATTGGCAGCAGTATGGAGTCCTGAAGCTGAAGACATGTCTCCTAGAGGTGACCCACATTTCAGAGTCCAGCTCCGTATCTCTAGAACCAGTTTTATACCCTGAGGTCGACATCCCAACCAAAGCTCCTCATTCGCACAACGGATCCTCAAACAACGGATCCTCAAACAACGGATCCTCAAACAACGGATCCTCAAACAACGGATCCTTAGACATCCTACGAAAAGTTACTGCTCATAAATCCAGCAACACGTGTCAACATCTGCTTGTTGCATGAATACATTACATTACATTACAATACATTACATTACATTACATCTTTTCATAATGAACTTGTTAGGTTTAGTAAAGATGGAGGTTTGGGTTCTAATAACTTCCGTTATAAAAATACAGAAGTTACGTAACAAATAAACCAACGTTGACGTCTCGCTTCACTCGAGGAGCGAACAGGTCTCATCTTGAGACTTCAGACTTCCTGGTTCATGGTGACGAGGATAACAAATTACATAATTTCGTGGGATACCTCATAACTACGCTGCGTTATGTTCTGTAGGTTTATCCACGAATGTTGCTCTCAAACATCTGGAGGTCTGAGCTCCATAACCATCTGCACTGAGCTGAATAAATGTTGACGAGGCATTGAGTTGTTGTTGTTGTTGTTGTTGTTGTTGTGACGCAGATGATGATGGTGTGATGTCACAATGACGTCATGGTGATGTCATGTGTTCTTTCTTGGTTTCCAGGGCGACCAGACCGAGCCCTGCGGCGGTAGGGACTGCTCCACCTGCCAGTGTTTCCCAGCCAAAGGAGCGAGGGTGAGACTCCGCCCACTCACACACAGCAGCCAATCAGTGCACTGCTGCAGCATGACATCATCACAGCTGCACACACACACACAGTTTAGTGAAGAACTTTAGAAATTTAGAAAACTTGTAATTCAGGAGCCAATCAAACGGCTCAGAAAGCATCACATGTCACATTTATCTGAGCAGACAAAGTGTGTGTGTGTGTGTGTGTGTGTGTGTGTGTGTGCAGCTGGGGGCAGTAAACGGCCAGAGAGGATTGTGGGTAGGCGTCTGTCTCAGTGATTTCACAGTTTAGTGGTTTCAGAGAAAGAAGAACAGAGAGACGGACTAAGAGAGATCCCAGCTGTCACATCTCATCACACACACACACACACACGCGTACACGCACGCACACACGCATGCATACACACACACACACACACACACACACACACACACACACACACACACACACACACACACACACACACAGAGCACTAGAACTCGACTGATAAACCAGCAGGTGGATATATTGATCAGTATCAGTGTGTTCATTCTTTATAATTTTTATATATATATATATATATATATATATATATATATATATATATATATATATATATATATATATTTATATATATATATATATATATATATATATATATATATATATATATATATATATATATATATATATATATATATATATATTTACACTGATACGATACCACCGGACCTTAGGGTGTGTGCGTGTGTGTGGGGTCACACTGCCCCCCTGTGGTCAGTTTACAACATTAAACTCAGAAGTTGTCGACAACGAACGGTTTTGTTTTAAAGATTTAAACTAAACTGATTATGGTATTAAGTTCTTTTAATTTATTTTAATTTATTCTAATTTAGTTTAGGTCACATGACGATCAGCTGATGTATATTTAAATGGTCTCCTGACAACATGAAACATGAGAGAAGCTCCTCTCTGTCTCTGATGTGTACATGTTGGATCACTGACATGTGGAGCGAGCAGCGCCACCTTCTGGCCGACTGCAGAATTACATCGTTACATCGTTACATCGTTACAGAGTTACATCATTACATCGTTACATCATTACATTGTTACAGAGTTACATTGTTACAGAGTTACATCATTACATCATTACATCGTTACAGAGTTACATCATTACATCATTACATCGTTACAGAGTTACATCATTACATCGTTACAAAGTTACATTGTTACATCGTTACAAAGTTACAGAGTTACATCATTACATCGTTACAGAGTTACATCATTACATCGTTACAAAGTTACAGAGTTACATCATTACATCGTTACAGAGTTACATCGTTACAGAGTTACATCATTACATCGTTACAGAGTTACAGAGTTACATCATTACATCGTTACAGAGTTACATCATTACATCGTTACAAAGTTACATCATTACATCGTTACAGAGTTACATCATTACAGAGTCACATCGTTACAGAGTTACATCATTACATCGTTACAGAGTTACATCGTTACATAGTTAGTTACATTGTTACAGAGTTACATCATTACATCGTTACAGAGTTACATCATTACAGAGTTACATCATTACATCGTTACAGTTACATCATTACATCGCTACAGAGTTACATCGTTACAGAGTTACATCATTACAGAGTTACATCGTTACAGAGTTACATCGTTACAGTTACATCATTACATCGTTACAGTTACATCATTACATCGTTACAGAGTTACATCGTTACAGAGTTACATAGTTACATTGTTACAGAGTTACATTGTTACAGAGTTACATCGTTACAGAGTTACAGAGTTACAGCGTTACATCGTTACAGAGTTACATCGTTACAGAGTTACAGAGTTACAGCGTTACAGCGTTACATCGTTACAGAGTTACATCGTTACAGAGTTACATCGTTACAGAGTTACAGAGCTCCTCCTCAGACCAGCTGATGGAGACACAACTTATCAAGTTTACTCTCTGGATGATTGTTCTCATGGTCATCACTTTCTATCAGGTTTTATCGGGTTTTATCGGGTTTTATCGGGTTCTATTAGGTTTTATTATGTTCTATCAGGTTCTATCGGGTTTTATCAGGTTCTATTAGGTTCTGTCAGGTTCTGTCAGGTTTTATCAGGTTTTATTAGGTTCTGTCAGGTTCTATTAGGTTTTATTAGGTTCTATCAGGTTCTATCAGGTTCTGTCAGGTTTGATCAGGTTCTATCAGGTTCTAGTCACTTGCATTAGTGTATGACATGTTCTCCAGTATCCTTGGGTTCTGTCTCTCCGGTTCTAACAGTGTTATTTATGTTTGCAGGGGGCTCCAGGTCCTCTGGGGCGGCAGGGCCCTCAGGGGCCCCCGGGCTTCCCGGGCCCTCTAGGGCCTCCAGGACAGAAGGGCCACAGAGGAGACGAGGGCCCGACCGGAGCCGGAGGACTGAAGGGAGACTCGGTGAATAAACCTGGTTCTGTTTCATCTGAGCGGAAGAAACAAGATGGCCGACGCGCTGGCGTTCATTGATGTTTATTGATGTTTACTACTGATGTTTACGAATGTTTATTGATGTTTACTAATGTATATTGATGTTTACTGATGTTTACTAATGTTTATTGATGTTTACTAATGTATATTGATGTTTACTGATGTTTACTAATGTTTGCTGGTGTTTCTTGATGTTCATTGATTGATTACAGTCTGTTGGTGTCTTTAGACCAATCACAGGTCTCCATGTTTAACTCTGTTTGTTGTTTCAGGGAAGCGTCGGCGTTCCTGGTTTTCCAGGTTTAGAAGGAATCCCGGTAAGAAGCCCTCTACACCTCTCCGCTGCTCTGATTGGCCGAGACGTAGTGAGGTCAAAGGTCAGACCGTGAGCGTGTGTTTGTGTGTTCAGGGTCACCCGGGTCCTGCCGGAGGTCCTGGGTTCCCAGGTCTGGACGGATGTAACGGAACCAGAGGAGAGAGAGGAGACTCTGGACTTCCTGGAGGATCAGGACCCGATGGAGAACCGGTCAGAACCCCGATGGATCGATCACCAATAACATGCTCTGAATGTAGTATCGATGTAGTACTTTGTGTACTGTAGTACATGCAGTACCACATCACCATGGTCACAGTGTTTTATTCTGCAGGGTTCTGCAGGACTGAAGGGGTTTCCAGGAGATCCAGCTGTCTACTTCATACAGTACCCAGGAATACCTGTAAGTATACCTGTACTATATGTATATCTGTACTATACGTATAGCTGTACTATATGTATACTTGTACTGTGAATACAAGGCATCTGGAAAGTATTCACAGCGCTTCACTTTTTCCACATTTTGTTATGTTTCAGCCTTTTTCCAAAATGGATTAAATTAAATTAATTTTTTCCTCAAAATTCTACACACAAAACCCCATAATGATAACGTGAAAAAAGTTTTTTGCAAATCTATTAAAAATAAAAAAGTTGCTCAGTTGCTTCCTGTTTCCACTGATCATCCTTGAGATGTTTCTACGACTTGATCTGAGTCTTCCTGGTGAACTCAGTTGATTGGACACCTGTCTCTGAGGTCAGAGCACAAACTAAGCCATGAAGTCAAAGGAACGTCTGTAGACCTCTGAGACAGGATGAGGTCAGATCTGGGGACGGGGACGGAAACATGTCTAAAGCATTGAAGGTCCCAATGAGCACAGTGGCCTCCGTCATCCAGAGGGAAGAAGTCTGGAACCACCAGGACTCTTCTAGACTAACCTTCCAGAACAACCATCTCTGCAGCACTCCGCCAAGCAGGCCTGTAGGTAGAGCAGCCAGACGGAAGCCACTCAGGAGAAGGCTCCTGAGAGCCCGCCTAGAGGTCTCTCAGGAGAAGGCTCCTGAGAGCCCGCCTAGAGGACTCTCAGGAGAAGGCTCCTGAGAGCCCGCCTAGAGGACTCTGACCATGAGAAACTAAAAGCTCTGGTCTGATCAAACAAACATTGAACTCTTTCGCCTGAATGCCAAGCGTCATGTCTGGAGGAACCCAGGCAGTGCTCTTCACCTGGTCAGTACCATCTCTACAGTGAAGCGTGGTGGTGGCAGCATCACGGTCAGTACCATCTCTACAGTGAAGCGTGGTGGTGGCAGCATCACGGTCAGTACCATCTCCACAGTGAAGCGTGGTGGTGGCAGCATCACGGTCAGTACCATCTCCACAGTGAAGCGTGGTGGTGGCAGCATCACTAGGTCCTGTAAAGAAGAAGAATGGGAGGAACTGCCAACAACAGGTGTAACGAGCTCGTAGCATCATCCTCAAAAAGACTTGAGGCTGTAATCGCTGTCGACGGTGCTCCAACAAAGTATTGATTAAAGGCTGAATACTTACGTACGAGTTATATTTTACTTCATTTATTTTTAATAGATTTGCAAAAAATGTTAAACTGTTTTTCACGTTGTTGTTACGGGGTATTGTGTGTAGAATCAGGCTGTAACATAACAAAATGAGGAAAAAGTGAAGTGCTGTGAATACTTTACAGATACTCTGATAAAAAACACAAAATGAGTCGGTGGAGAAACTGAATCTTAAAATATTTGCAGATTAACGATCAGATCCCGCTGGTGGAAGAAGTACTCAGATACTTTACTTTAGTAAAAGTAGAACTACACGAGTCTGAAAATACTCCATCACAAGTAAAATGTTACTCGAGTATTAGTATCATCAGCAAAAAGTTACTTAAAGTATCAAAAGTAAAAGTACTTATTATGTCTCCTTCCAGAGTGTGATTTTATTATAGAATATTATAATATTTTGTTCTTGTGGCGACTGAATACATGAAGGAGTATTTTGATGTTGTAGTTCATCAATTTTAGATACTTTGTGTACTACTACACAGATTAGTAGTACAATACTGCATCATAGCATATAAACATATCAAAAGTTTTTAAATGTTAAAAGTAACTGTCAGACATGAAGGACAGTAAAACGTACAATATGTACCTCTGAGATGTAGTACAGTATGAAGTACAATATGTACCTCTGAGATGTAGTACAGTATAAAGTACAATATGATGTAGTAGAAGAGAAGTAGAAAGTAGCAGAAAATCTAAATACTCAGGTAATGTACAAGTATGTCTTAATTGTACTACAGTACTTGAGTAAATGTTCTGGACTGTAAAAGTTATATTTCCCACAGAAGACCAGATATTATGGGATGTTCTTTAACGTTGATTCTGTTCATGTATTTTTGATACTTCTTGTACAACATAGTATTTGTACACTGATCATACTGCTCATGTGTACCTCGTGTTTGTCTCAGGGAGACGTCGGTTCTTCTGGACTTCCTGGTCGGCTGGTGAGAACAAAGTCACAGTAAACATCACCAGCGTTGTACTTTTACTTCTCTGTGTTTTATTTTACTTTCAAAACATTTCAACAGTTTTTAAAATGTGAAGCATTTCATTTTTATTTTTGCTCTGTAATGCTTTATTTTATTTTTTTTATTATTATTATTATTATTTATTTATTTAAAATATATTTTGATTTAAATTTGTATTTAAATTAAAAAAAATGCTCTGCCAGCAGAGAAATAATATTCCAGTTTTCTTTTTTTCTTGAATATTATTTAATAATATTGTGATTCTTTCTTTTTTCATGATCCAGAAAATCTCTTTTTAGCATTTTAATTAAACAAGTTGATTTAAATTAAATGATGTTGTATATAAATATAAATATAACATTTATGAAATAAAACACCTTTAAATTATTTTTTTCCTGCATCATGAGTACTTGTACTCGTGTGTGTGTGTGTACTATTACTAAGAGGGCTTCTGTCTGCAGGGGGAACCAGGTCTCGCCGGGCCGATGGGGGTTCTGGGTCCTCCAGGACTGGACGGGACCAACGTGAGTCCAACAAACACAACAAATACATACTATTAATACTAATAACAAGTATTACCTTCTTAAAACACAATTACTGTGATACAGTAAATACAAGTACATACAGTGTTCATGAATGTACTCACAGTGTGTACTTGTACATGTCTGTTTGTCTCTACAGGGTCTCCCTGGTCTGCCCGGCTCCAGGGGCGCACCTGTAAGTAGTACAAGTACATTTACTCTAGTACTGCACTCAAGTACACTTTAGACATACTTAACGTGTTTATTTCCATTTTCTGCTACTTTATACGTTATACTTCTACTCCACTATATATCAGAGGAAATTAATTAAATATGAAATAAAAACTAAATAATTAATTAATTAATTAAATTGGAACACTAGTTCACAACTTTTCTAAAACTGCTCTACATTGATGAGCTGCTTCATTAAAATACTCTTACATGTATTTATTAGTGTTAAAAAAATAGAATAATGAAATGGAGTACTTTTACTTTTGATACTTTCAAGTCATTTTTGCTGATAATACTTCTGTACTTTGGATTATTTTAATACTTTTAGACCGTAGTATTTCTACTTTTACTTCAGTAAAGACTCAGAGTACTGACTGGTCCCCCAGTGACCTCCTACACAACCACCAGATTGCTGGTTATTGATTATGGATCATAATGTTTCAATAACTTTGTATTAACAGGTGTGTTTGTGTTTCAGGGAGAAAAAGGTCGGTCTCTGCCGGGACAGAAAGGAGACGAGGTACAAATACTCACTTTTATTTCTGGAGACACGATTTATTTTTTACTGTCTGAGGTCAGCTATAGCAGTAGTACTCTGCTGTGGTAGTATTGCAGTACTGTGTAGTACTCTGCTGTGGTAGTATTGCAGTACTGTGTAGTACTCTGCTGTGGTAGTATTGCAGTACTGTGTGGTACTTTGCTGTGGTAGTATTGCAGTACTGTGTGTCGTCCACAGGGGGACCAGGGCCTCCAGGGGCCACCGGGGCCGTTTGAGTACGTCGACCCTCCAGAAGACCTGTACATTAAAGGAGAACAGGTGGGCGGGGCTTCAGCCTGTTACAGCCAATCAGATTACAGCTTCATACGGTCTAACACTGTTATTTACTGTGGTTCTAGTGCGGTTCTACTGTGATTCTACTGCAGTTCTACTGTAGTTGTTCTGTTGTTTCTAATGTTGGGTTCTGTTGGTTCTTCAGGGTACTCAGGGGCTTAAAGGAGTCTGTGGAAGGCAAGGACTGCCGGTAAGTTCAGATATCTGATCAAGCCTCTGGAATCTGGCTAAAGGAACATTGGGTTCTACTGAAAAGAAGGTTCTCCTGAACACAGGGTTCTCTTGAGCACAAGGTTCTCCTTAACATAAGGTTATCTTGAACACAGGGTTCTAATGAACACAAGGTTCTTCTTAACACAGGGTTCCAATGAACACAAGGTTCTTCTTAACACAGGGTTCCAATGAACACAAGGTTCTTCTTAACACAGGGTTCCAATGAACACAAGGTTCTTCTTAACACAGGGTTCCAATGAACACAAGGTTGTTCTTAACACAGGGTTCCAATGAACACAAGGTTCTTCTTAACACAGGGTTCCAATGAACACAAGGTTCTTCTTAACACAAGGTTATTCTTAAGACAAGGTTCTTCTTAACACATGGTTCTAATGAACACATGGTTCTTCTTAACACAAGGTTCTAATGAACACAAGGTTCCAATGAACACAGGTTGATATGAACCCATGTTTAAAGAACATGTGCAGGTTAACTGCAGTGCCTGGTCGATAAACGTTCTTCTACATTCACATTATTCATTTTGTCATCAAGTGAGAACATAATATTATTGACCACTTATTGATTGTTCTGAATGTGTGGAACGTGTGGAACGCGTGGAACGTGGAGGTGATGATGTTTGTGGTTTCAGGGTTTGGACGCTCTCCAAGGGATCAAAGGAGAGAAAGGGATTGTGGGATTTCCTGGTTCCAGAGTGAGTATCCTTCACCTTATTGATCTGTGTTAAAGAGACTCAGGTTACAGAGAGGGAATCTTTAGTTCCCTCATCGTTAACCTGGTCGTTAACCTGGTCGTTAACCTGGTCGTTGTCATTAACCTCATCGTTAACCTGGTCGTTGTCTTAACCTATCGTTAACCTGGTCGTTGTCGTTAACCTGGCGTAACCTGATCGTTAACCTGGCGTAACCTGGTCGTTAACCTGGTCGTTGTCGTTAACCTGGTCGTTAACCTGGTCGTTGTCGTTAACCTCATCTTTATCCTGGTCGTTAACCTCATCGTTAACCTGGTCGTTGACCTGGTCGTTAACATGAACTCTTCATATTCAGATCAATAATAAAACGTCTCTTTGTAAACACACGTGATGCGTTTGTGTGTCTCAGGGGTTTTCTGGTAACTCTGGTCCGCCCGGCAACATCGGGTCCAAGGTGAGTTCACAACACAAACCTCCACTAATTATAAAACTTCATTAGTTTAACTATAGAGCTTTCAGCCAATCAGAAACTGGGATTTTCCCTCTTTTAATGTGTGTTTTTCAGGGGATTCAAGGAAGTCCAGGTCTCCCAGGTCTGATTGGACGAGAAGGTCCGAAGGTCAGTCTGGTTGTGTGTGATGTATCTGTGCTGACCAATCACGTCCAGGGATGGAATAACCAGGGGCTCCTCTGATTGGTCGCTTTGAGTATGACCAGAGACACATATATTAAGAACAGGGCATTATTGAATCAGAGTACATGAATACAAGATGATTAAGTCTTCTGTGACTGATGTGAAACAGAACTAATGCAATGATTCACAGCTTCAACGAGGCAACGTGTCCTCAAACAACGGTTGAGTTGCTTCTGAAGTCCAGCAACTCTTTTCAAGTTCTGCTCGTTGCCTGAATTTAGTCTTTTCAAAACAAACTTCCATCTTCACCGGAAACCCAGTGAGGTTTAGGGTTAGTGAGTCAGGTTTAGGAACGTCGGCCTCCTGGAGGAACGTCGGATTCCTGGAGGAACGTCGGCCTCCTGGAGGAACGTCGGCCTTCTGGAGGAACGTCGGCCTCCTGGAGGAACGTCGGCTTCCTGGAGGAACGTCGGCCTCCTGGAGGAACGTCGGATTCCTGGAGGAACGTCGGCCTCCTGGAGGAACGTCGGCCTTCTGGAGGAACGTCGGCCTCCTGGAGGAACGTCGGCTTCCTGGAGGAACGTCGGCCTCCTGGAGGAACGTCGGCCTCCTGGAGGAACGTCGGCCTCCTGGAGGAACGTCTGCTTCCTGGAGGAACGTCGGCCTCCTGGAGGAACGTCAGCTTCCTGGAGGAACGTCGGCCTCCTGGAGGAACGTCTGCTTCCTGGAGGAACGTCGCTGGTTGCTGGACTCATATCTCCCCTCTGGGATTCAGCGTCGTTATAACATCACAACATTTTCTACGAATTACGACACTTTACTTTTCGTAGGTTTAGCTACGAATGCTGGATGACTCGACGCAGAGGAACATACAGGAGTGCACATTGAAGTGAACTCACGGAGTTTGAGAACATCAGAAATAGAAGAACAGCTTTAACGGCTTCATCATTTTTTTACTGTTAAATTTAGATCAGAGAACCATCGTCTCTATGCATCAATGTTCCTGTTGTAGCCGCCTTTGATCAGTCAGGGTTAATGAACGTGTGTTTGCAGGGCATGATGGGAGATCTGGGCCCTAAGGGCCTCCCTCAGGACGTGGACGTCACACACTCAGGTACCGACCAACACACAGCGATCCATCAGCTGACTCATGGTGGTGGTCTGATGTCAGCTAACTGCTTCCTGTCTTCCAGGTGACGTTGGAGACCCTGGGGCCCCCGGACTGAGGGGCCCTCCAGGAGACATAGGGCTGATGGGGATGCACGGCCCCCCCGGAGCCCCCGGCCGATCCATACCTGGTCCGTACCTGCAGCACATTGACGGCCTCATCCATATTTAAGGTGGTATGACAATGAATAACATTCTCTGCCGGTCCCCTTCAGGTCCGGCAGGTGTTGTGGGTCAGAGGGGGGCTCCAGGATCCAGAGGGGACAAAGGAGATCCAGGTCAGGTGTACAGAGACAGACCCACACCAGGAGAACCTGGGAAACCAGGATATCCTGGACCCGGAGGACTGAAAGGAGAACAGGGGAGACCAGGTACCAGAGTTCCCACCTGTTGATGATGTCATGACCTTATTTAAATCTGCTCAGTGAAGTCGTGGTCGTGTTATAATATTGATAATCGATAGCGGTCACTTCCTGTTGTCGTTCTGCTGACTTCCTGTTTTTCTCTTAAGGTAGTTACTGTCTTCCCGGGGGCACAGGAGAGTCTGGAGATCCAGGTGATCAGGGGCCCCTGGGGGCCCAAGGCTTCCTCGGGTTCAAAGGTCAGTGTCTGGACATATTAATTGATTAATAATCGATTGTTAGTTTCACTTCAGTCGTTTGTTTCCATCCACTTATTTTTATGAGCACTTTCAATTTGCACATAAATCTTATAGAAAGAGTGACATTTAAATAACGGTAAATATCTATTTACATCTATCTATATCTAAACATGTGTTTGTGTCATTTATTAGACTCATCAGGTTTAATAGAAAGAACAGAGGCCCCAGGATGGGACCCTGAGGAACCCCACATGTTTTAAATCTACCTGTGTGTTTCAGGTGGTGCTGGCGACTGTTCTTGCGGCCCCCCAGTCATACTGAGGGGCCCCCCTGGCCGTGTGGGGGACCCGGGGTCTCCAGGGTTTCCAGGATCCCCAGGGGACCCAGGGCTGAGAGGAGAGAACGGTTTTCTTGGAGACACAGGAGAACGCGGACATCAGGTGAGTCTCCAGACAACAGGGTCAGGGGTCGTAGGTCAGTAGCCGGTTGGTTGGGTCATTGACTGGTTGGTTGTTTTGGTTGCAGGGTCTGGGTGGGTTTCCAGGTGTCAAAGGGTTCAAAGGTCACAAGGGAGATTTCACTGTGGTGGATATTAAAGGTGAGTTAAATTCTTACTTTACTCACCTTTACTCTCTTCAGCCACGATGTCCTGTTCAATGGTTCTGATTGGACTTTTGTCTCCAGGTGAGAAAGGAAACCTGGGCCAGCAGGGCCCTCCAGGCAGACAAGGATTCTCAGGGAGAAAAGGACTCAGCGGGCCCACGGGGGCCCCTGGAAACCCCGGCCCCGAGGTCAGTCAGACAATCTGAGTGAACTCACACTGTTGGACTTTGAAAACCTTGAAGACCAACAAGACTCTAATATAATAAAAATAAGTTTGTTTAGATTGTGCTGTAATGAACACTGCAGCCTGTAGGGGGCGATGACATCACAGCGATGACATCACTGTACTGCCGCTGTTCTGACTTTCGTCTACCCAGATCTACCCTGAGCCCCCTTCAAAGGGGGCTGCGTGGTATACTGGTTAAAAACTTTGGGGTTCTCCCTGTGAGTGAAGACACTAATCAAGAACAAATATAATGATGTTGCCTATCACAATAACAGAACAAATCCGGGCTACAAGCTCATGTAAGCCATTTGTACATGCTCCAAACACAACGAAACAAGACCAACCAAAAGCATAACCAAATATTCATATTCATATCTCGCCAGCCACTGGACTTGCTCGGCATATGTCTCCCTTGCTCAAGTTAGCTTCATGCTACATAGGCTTGCGACCACGCTAAAGAACGGCCATAACCAGGTGATTCCGCACATACCGGTCAATCCCCTGTAGACCACAGCCTCAGCGATCACTGAGCCAACAAACACCAGCCTCAGACAAATATGAAACCAGAAAAATATGATAAACAGCTCCGTACCTTATGATGCAATGCTAAAAACAAATTAATTTCGATGCTCAGAGACTGAGCTACATCCGTAGGAACCACATGAAGAAGAAACAAAGGAAAGCAAGTTTCTTTGACTGAGAATTTACATATGGGGGTATGGCAACTACCGACCCTATTGCCCTATCACATTCTATCTGCATGGCCTGACTGACTCTTATTGGCTAAACAGTGCTGTCTATCACACGGTGGCTGGATGTCCTGTATGCGCCTATCTCTGCAGAAAAAGAGGATGTCTCACTCGGCTCTGAAAACTGAACACAGAATAAATTACAGCCTTTTTATTCTCCAGACCTCTGATTTTGAGAACAAAAATATACATTTTTATAGAGATTTCAGAGTAAAAAAACATTCTTTTAGTTTGGCATTGTGTATGTTAATGCTGTATATGGATGTATTAAACATAATTAGTGAAAAAAGAAGTAAAAGAAAATAGTTTTGGTAAAAAAAAGTAAAGAACTAAATTATTCAATAAATCCTAATTTTCAGAGGATCTTTCTGACCTGTCTGTACTAAAAACTCTTTTATTGTTTTCTGCTTCACTTTATTCAAAATCAACCTGTGCAGAGAGAGTGTTCACATATTGTGCTATGATATAAAAAAGGTTTAAACCTGCAACTGCATTATTCTAAAGTGATGATCATCCTGAAAGTGCTTTTTTTTATAGGCGAACCTGAAATATTTTCATTTTTCTGCGTTCCATCTTCATTTACTTTTAACCAGTGACATATATACTGATATTTACACATTACTTAAAAAATCTCACAGTTATTACCATTATAATAACACCAAAATTATTGAAATAGACCTTGTGGTTGCAGAATTGCACTCACTTTAGTATGGGCATGCTTTTTTCGTGCGGAAACCTCAAAAATAGGTCAGGATATAACAAGTTCGTTTAAACTTTTCAGGGTGAAAGTTTCTCAAGTTCTCCTGGAGACAGAGGCTTCCCTGGACTTCCAGGGCTCAAGGGCTTATCAGGAGCGTCAGGCCCCCTGGGGCGAGGTGTGGTTGGAGCAGTGGGTCAACGTGGGAACCCTGGGGACCCGGGACCTGAAGGACTCCCTGGCCCCTCAGGACCCAACGGGGTTAGAGGTAGAGATCAATCTGAAGTTAACTTTGAATTAAGACTGTGTAAAATCTGCAAAAAACACCACAACATTACAACAATTTCATTACGTCTTCTTTCATGACTCCTCCCACACCACATTTGACCCCTCCCACTCCATGACTCCTCCTCTTCCTGTTTTACTCCTCCTCTTCCTGTAGGGGATACTCTGCCTTGTGTGCCCAGAAACCCCGGCCCCCCCGGAGAGAAAGGAGACACTGGAGATGCAGGTAAAAACCATCTACAACACCTGTCTGTCTGCTCATCTGTCTGTCTACTCAACTGTCTGTCTGCTCACCTGTCGGTCTCTCCAGGTTACAGAGGACTGCTTGGTCCTCAAGGTTTTCGTGGCATCACTGGACCTGGTGGACTTAAAGGGGACAAAGGCCGTTCTGGACTGCTTGGACCACCTGGACGACAAGGTACCGGAGGGCACCTGTACCACACCTGTACCACATCTGCACCGCACCTGTACTAGACCTGTACTACACCCGCACCTGTACCATACCCGTACCTTACCACACCTGTACCACACCTGTACTACACCTGTACTACACCCGCACCTGTACCATACCCGTACCCTACCACACCTGTACCACATCCTACCACACCTGTACCACAATCTACCATATCTGTACCATACCATACCACATCTGTACCACACCCTACCACACCCGTACCACATCTGTACCACACCCATACCACACCCATACCACACCCGTACCACACCTGTACCACACCCATACCACACCCTACCACACCCTTCCACGCCTGTACCACACCCTACCACACCCATAACACACCCATACCACACCCATACCACACCCTACCACACCTGTACCACACCCGTACCACACCCATACCACACCCTACCACACCCATAACACACCCTACCACACCCTACCACACCTGTACCACACCCTACCACACCCATACCACACCCTACTACAGCCTACCACACCTGTACCACACCCTACCACATCTTACCACATCCATACCACACCCTACCACACCCATACCACACCCATACCACACCCTACTACATCCTACCACACCTGTACCACACCCATACCACACCTTACAACACCTGTACTACACCCTACCACACCCGTACCACACCCTACCACACCCATACCACACCTGTCCTTTACATTGTCCCTGACCTTGTCTTTACACACGTCCTCTCCTCCTCCTGCAGGACCTCCAGGTTCTGTTGGTGATACCGGAGAAGAAGGACCTGAAGGCTTCAGTTATGGTGGAGATCCAGGTAGAGACACTTGTCCGTCTGTGACATGACTCACACTGTCATCGTCTGCTGACCCTCTTTATGAATCAAACCTAGTGACTTTAAAAGGAAGTGGTCTGAGGTCTGAGTAAAGTGGGTTTCACTGATCTTACAACACTTATGGAGGATCCAGATGGTTTGTAAATAACAAATAATAAAAAGTAGAGTCATTATCAGCTGTGTTGTCATTATGTTCACCAGGTTCTCCGGGGCTCCAGGGCTCTTCTGGACTCAGGGGCCCAGCGGGCAACTCTGATGTTGGGCCCTCAGGACCCATTGGCTTCCCAGGACGACTGGGTTCCCAGGGACCTAAAGGAGTCCCTGGCTCCCCCGGGATCAGTGGACTAAAAGGTGAAGTACTGCACCTGAATATCAATAAAAGAATAAAAACAGACTTGAGTTCCCAAAAATGGTCAAATGTAAATTCATATATTGAGAATTATTTCCTGTGTTTGTCTAGGACTCCTGGGTCTGGCTGGGGGCCCCGGAGTGCAGGGCCAGAGAGGACAGGATGGGGCCCGAGGTAAAACCGGCCCCCAGGGGCCCACATCTGAATCCTGTAACACAGGGAAACCTGGTTCCAGTGGCCCTTTTGGCCCTCAAGGACCCATAGGGCCCCCAGGTAAAATCTGGTTCCTAAGGACGCTTACTGTACTTTTTACTTCACTTCACTTCACTTCACTTTACTTAACTTTACTTTCATCATATTTATGTTCAGGTTTTTATGGGGAGAAAGGTGAGACCGGGCAGGAGGGTCCTCCAGGTTATGGCCCTAAAGGCCCTCAAGGGAAACCAGGCTCTCCAGGTTTCCCGGGGTACCCGGGGCCCCAAGGCTCCCCCGGTCCCGGCGGGGACTCTGGACTGCCGGGGCTCGGCGGTCAGACAGGTGAGCGCCTCCAACCAACACACCTGAGGTTCAATGTTTCCTGATTACAGCTTCACAGAAATACTAACCTTCTCTTTCAGGTCTGACAGGGCCGCGGGGCCAGGACGGAGGGCCAGGGGCCCCTGGACGCACCGGGGCCCTCGGAGCCCCGGGGAGGAAGGGGGATATAGGGTCCAACGGACGAGACGGAGGTCCAGGATGTGAGGGCCGGAAAGGAGAGAAAGGTACTCAGTACTATTACAACACTATTATAGTAGCACTATAGTACTACTACTTCTGTACTGGGATAAACGACCAGTATACATGTATTGAATGAGTCACCCATGTGTGTCCCCTGCAGGCTGTAAAGGGGTCCTGGGGCCTCAAGGAGAGACCAAGGGCGTCCCCATCAAAAGATACAGAGGGAAAGAAGGACCCTCTGGAATCAACGGCTTTCCTGGACCACGAGGTCAGAGGGGTTTGGTAACATTTAAACTAGTAGAACCACAGACTGTAGAAAGGAAGTGGACGTCGTCGCCATGACGACTCTCGTTGGTTTGAGGATGTTTGGAAGCCTTGAGTTCTGCGTTTTGTCCGTCGCCATCTTGGTTATTTTATCAACCAGTGAACAGGAAGTGACCATACGTGGACTGAGGAGGACGTAGAGACCTGTCAATCACCTTGTAGCCCCGTCCTAAAGCATCCCCTGCTTTATGGTCTGTTTGACTCCTATTGGACCATAATTTACTAAATGAACATCATGAAGAAGACTTGAAACTAGAGATTGAGACCATAAACTCATGTTTACAATGTTTACTGAGGGAATAAATCAAGAGAGAAGTAGAGTCATTTTCTATAGACTTCCATACAACCAGAGGAGTCGCCCCCTGGTGGTCAGGAGAGAGAATGCAGCTTTAACACATGAAGCTTTGACTTCTATACAACCAGAGGAGTCGCCCCCTGGTGGTCAGGAGAGAGAATGCAGCTTTAACACATGAAGCTTTGACTTCTATACAACCAGAGGAGTCGCCCCCTGGTGGTCAGGAGAGAGAATGCAGCTTTAACACATGAAGCTTTGACTTTGCTTTAAAAAAACGGAGGTTTGTTTCCTGGTTAGAAGGTAAGAGTCATCAGAGTCAGATTTGTTCGTCCCACAGAAGCCAATGATAACAATGATACCGGCAGAACTGAGCCATAGAAAATTGCTTCGTAATGCTGAAGGTTGAGTTTCCCATAATGCCGTACGTGTCTCTATAAAACGTGATTGGATCCTCCGATGAACGTTTTAATATTAAATTCACGCTCTACAGGAAATAAAGGTGTGCAAGGAGCTGCTGGTAAGCCGGGGTATCTGGGCATCGACGGACCCACAGGCATCGTAGGACTTCCAGGACCCGCTGGGCCCTACGGACAACCAGGAGCTCCAGGATCCCCTGGACGCATAGGACCACCAGGATTCATCGGCTTTCCAGGGGAGACCGGAGATCTGGTAAGATAGAATAGTTTTTAACTTTAAAAACACAGGTTTTACAGCCAGAGACCTAAACTGAAGGTATTATAATTGATGACTGATTTTATGAGAAATGTTCATCAAATTAGAAAAAATACTGAACCAGGAAGCTGATAGACGAATGTTCAGAATGTTTGTTTGAGGTTTAAATATTAGAACCAAACCTTTTTACTTCTTTTGTTAAATATTCAGAAATATTGATGTATTTTGTTTGCAGGGGGACCTGGGATGTCCAGGAAAACTTGGAGAAACAGGTCGCCAAGGATGTACTGGATCCAAAGGTATCAACTAACCCCAGACCCGAACCCCCCACCAAGACTTTAAAACCTTCCATACATGAAAACAGAGATTATATCTCGATCTGTAACCTTTCTTTTTGCATTTCAGGTGATAAAGGAGACTCCGTCGGTTGTTCTGGTCCACCTGGAGACAACGGGCCTCCTGGAGACGTTGGGCCCTCAGGTGATGATCTGGTTCCGGTTCAGCTGCAGTGAAACCTGCTGTTTTAATGTTGATTTACCACCTGGTGAGTTTCTTGGTGAATCAGCTGTTTGTCTCTCTCAGGACCTCCTGGACCTCGAGGAGATACTGGAGGACCCGGTTTCATCGGGGGTCCAGGACAGAGAGGATGCAAAGGAGATCCAGGCCATCAGGGAGAACTGGGCCCACCAGGTATAGAAGCTCACCTGGACCTCATCAAGTCTTTACGCCTTCTTTCTGTAATGAAGTCATGTGACCTGCTCCTTTAGACTCACCGGAGAGGCATTCACTGACCTGTTTATAAATCAGACAAATAAACGCTGCTGGTAAACACAGGCTTTAGTTCAGACGTCTGAACTAAAACACTTTGACTTCTAGACGAGGGAACAGGACGTAGAAGAATGTTGACTCATGTCTGTCTGTCGCTCTGTCTCTCTGTCTCTCTGTCTGTCTGTCTGTCTCTCTGTCTGTCTGTCTGTCTGTCTGTCTGGTATATTCCAGGTGTGGTCGGTCCCTCGGGTCCCAGAGGCCGTTCGGGTCTTCCAGGTCTTCCTGGTAAAGCGGGTGCTGATGGTCCTCCAGGACCTCCAGGCTTCCTGGGACTCCCAGGTTAGAAATTCAATCAAACTTGTGACGTGCCTCCGGATATCTGACGAACACATTAAACAACCCAGACCATTTCAGACATATTTCAGTGCACATGTGTGAGAGTTGGTGAAAATAAGTTTAAGTTTGTTTCTTTTATGTTTTTGGTGCATCAGGTCCTCCTGGACCGCTCGGCCTTCACGGACTGGACGGACTGAAGGGAGTGAAGGGCGACATGGGGACCAGAGGTACGAGTCTCTGATGAGCCTTCTCTCCTCATCTAGAAGCATCACGTGACCAAAGTGGAGTTAAACTAATCTTAACCTGACTCCTGAGCTTCAGGCTCGGTTTGGATTACTTTAACTTGACAACAGTCCGGAGCCTTGAGGCTGGAGGTTTGGTCTTCTTGTGGAAGTTACTGTCAGTAAAGGAAGGTAATAAAGCTAAACCTCCCCCAAGAAGACCAAACCTCCAGCCTCAAAATTCTGGACTGTTGAAGAATGTTTGGACAAAACTTTATTGAGACAAAAGGTTTTGGTATTGGTCAGGTTAGTTATGAATGTCTGTAGGTTGAGATGTGATAACCAATAAAAATGTCTTTATTTCGTTTTCTAAAGGAACTATAAAGGTTAGTTTGCCTAAAGTTAGGATGAGACAGAAATGTCTGTTTCTTATTGTTGATCAACAATAATCTCAATAATCTACATAGCATCCTAGTCTGGGCTTTTATTTTTTGTTTTGACCAAAAGTCCTTGACACTTTCATATTGAGTTCATCTGAACATATTGATGGTGGTTTTACAGCAGATTTAAAAAATAAAAAAGGCAGAACAATCCTGTTTGTGTGAAACTTATTGAAGTTTTGTTCTAGACATTTATGAGACTTTAATTAAGTTTTATATAAAGTTGAGTCATCAGCATCACTATGGAAACGTCCGTCTCTGTTTAGGTCTGGGGGAATCGGGAGCTCCAGGTTCTATTGGTCTTCCAGGGGATAAAGGTCCTCCAGGTCCCCCAGGACCCATTGGTTCATCACAGCATGGCCCACCGGGTCCCAGAGGCCCCCCAGGACACAAAGGTGTGTAGCAGTGATTCCCTGTCAGGGTCAGGAGGTGACGGGCCAGCAGTGATCCATCAGTTTAACTGATGGCTCTTTATGTGTCGTAGGACCACCAGGGGATTTGGGACCTCCAGGTAAACCTGGACCAGACTGTAAAGGTCCAATCCCAGGGCCTCGTGGAGATCCTGGTCCTACTGGAGTAGATGGAGAGCCAGGTCAGACTTTAACTTTTGGGTTTAATGAACTTTAACAGATAAATCACACTGGATGACCTCCGACCTTTGTTTGGTGTTTCAGGGTGTGCTGGTGCCATGGGGGATCCGGGTCGGAACCCTCCAGTACCTGGTGATGATGGGGACAATGGGGGCACAGGGTGCCAGGGGCCAGGGGGCCTACAAGGACCTCAGGGGCCCGAAGGACTCACAGGCATCCCCGGAAATCCAGGATTGAAAGGTCAGACTGTCTTTTCTTTAAATCTTTGAAGGTGCTAAACACGAAATCCAGAGCATATCTATTGCCTCCACATGGCTCTCAACATGGCGGCGGCTCGCAGCTAACAGTGCTAACAACGGTGCTGACAGAGCTAACAGTCTCAATCTTTAAAACTGTTTTAAAATTTAAAATGGCTGCCTCAAAGGAAAGGAAAGGACTAGTTGAGCTTCATGATGATGCTGCTGAACTTATAGATTCAGGAAGGAAACAGGAAGATCAGACCAACAGGAAGTCTATTTGTTCTTTATTCTGCTGTTTTCATTTATCTTTTATTATTTGACCTCATTGGAAGTTTTGGAGCTGAACAGTGAAAACATGAGTCCGTCTTCATGTTCAATCCCCTTCGTCAATGTTCAGGACCTCTTTAATGAACTTTGTTTCATCTGTGTGTGATCAGGTCTGCGGGGGTCTTCTGGTCTGATGGGACTACCTGGTAATCGGGGTCCTAGAGGCTGTACCGGTCCCGGTGGGCCTCCAGGACCAAAGGGATCCACTGGACCGGTGGGTCCAAAGGGGGAGATTGGACGAGTCTCATCTTGCCCCACTTACCCTCCCGCGATGCCGGGTCCCCCAGGATCCCCTGGCCCCCCCGGTGTGGATGGAGATGTCAGCGTCCAGGGAGAAATCGGCAGGATAGGAGCCAAAGGTGAGAAACAGTTGGGGGCTCAGACTTGATCCTCCCCTCTGCTCCGAAGAACCGATTCCACGAAAGTCATCCCAATAAAATAAAATCCAGAACCAGAACCAGAACCAGTTAATTATCTTCTTGAGAGGCAGAAAACGAAAAAGTCTCAAATAATCTTCTGATGTGAAACTACAACCATCAGTTCTCTTCAGTGCTGCTGATCATGAAGGTGATTGATGATGTGTTTCAGGTAGGAAGGGGGATATTGGGTCCGAGGGACCGATAGGCCCTGAGGGGCCCTCAGGTCCAGATGGAGGCCGAGGAGAGCCCGGCCGGCCGGGGGAGAGCGGAGTCGTGGGAGCCGAAGGTGAGACCTGGACCTGTCTGTCTCAGTTGTTGTGTATCAGCTGTGTGGACTCGTTTGGTTGATGTAACTTCCTGTGGTCTTTGTGTCTCAGGTGATCCTGGTCCAATGGGTGACAGCGGTCCTCGTGGACCAACCAAAAACTTGAACTCTGGCTTTTTGTTGGTGTTGCACAGCCAATCAAAGGCGGTTCCCTCCTGTCCACTAGACATGAGGGTCCTGTGGGTCGGATACAGTCTGCTATACCTGGAGGGTCAGGAGAAGGCTCACACTCAGGACCTGGGTATATATATTATACATATATACATATACACATTACTCGCGGGAGTTTGATCAACTACAACGTTCTTGTCTGAGTTCATGACATCATCAAAGGCTGTGTTCAATGTATCTAACAAGCTACACGTCGGCTGGTTCACTGCAGCCATATCAACCCAAGATAAGGTGTTTAGCTGTGATTTAATGACAATAAACGGATGAAGAAGAAGCTGAAACAACGACATGATGATACCGTGTACAAAGTCTGAATTCATGTTTTGTTAGTTCTCTCAGACAGACCACGAGCAAACAACTTTTAAAATGCTTGTTTTCTGAATGGAGTCTGGTTGGATCGGTGCTATGCTATGCTACGTGTAACATCAAGTTTCCCTGATGTTCACTCAGAAAAACACTTTTTACATGTTGAGGTATTAAACTAAGAAGGTAAAGACACTTTTAGAAACAGGAAGTGTTCAAAATCTACAGGTGAGTAAATATTTAGCAGCCAAATCAAAAAGTTTACATTCAACCTTCATTTAATACTTGTTTCTTTACAGGGTTTGTTTCAAGGTAATAAAGTAGTTCATGAATATGAGATATGAGTTTACAGATAACAATCCCTTCTCTCTGTAGTGGAGGTTAGTTTATCGTCGTCTTCTTGGTTCTTCACAGTTCATTTAGTTTGTTCGTCCTCTGATGTTTCAGAGAATAAAGAAACGAACAGCGTTGACTATAAATATAATTGTAGCTGATGCTCCACAAGCAAACACAATGGAGTGTTTTTGCTTGTGGAGCATCATCTACAATGCTCCGCGAGTCCAAACAAAGCTCTAGTCTTCAGCTCTTCCTCCTCTGTGGACTCCGTGTCAGTCGGTTCCTGATGTCCCTCAGCATGTCCCTCAGCATGTCCCTCAACATGTCCCTCAACATGTCCCTCAGCATGTCCCTCAACATGTCCCTCAGCATGTTCCTGATGTTCCTCAACATGTTCTTCAACATTTCCCTCAACATTTCCCTCAACATGCCCCTCAACATGTCCCTCAACATGTCCCTCAACATGTTCCTGATGTTCCTCAACATGTTCTTCAACATGTTCTTGATGTTCTCCTAGAGAACCACACTAAAGTGAGCTGTTGATGGTCTACCTGTCTCCAGGTCAGGCGGGCTCGTGCATGCGGGTCTTCTCCACCATGCCGTTCTCCTCCTGCAACATGGGAACCTGCTCCTACGCCAGTCGCAACGATAAATCCTATTGGCTGTCGACGACGGCGGCCGTCCCCAGCATCCCGGTGGGCGGAGCCTCCATCGAGGACCACATCAGCCGCTGTGTGGTGTGTGAAGCCCCCTCCTCACCGGTCGCTCTGCACAGCCAGACCTCCCAGCAGCCAGACTGCCCCCCCCACTGGAGGAGCCTGTGGACCGGATTCTCTTTCCTCATGGTGGGTACTGCAGGGCAGAAGTACTGCAGGCCAGAAGTACTACTACTGCACTACTACTACTGCAGTAGTACCACTGCTGATGGTGCTACTGATACTACTACTACTGTTACTGCAGTCCTAAAAGTATTGTTACTAATACTGCTAATGGTACTACTGATTATACTACTACTACTACTAATACTGTTATACTACTTCTACTACTGCAGTACTTCTACTGCTACTGCTACTGCTAGAAATGAGAATACTCCTACTACTAAAATGACTACACTACTAATACCACTGCTGCTAGCACATACAAGAGCGAAGGTGTAGTTGTATCGTTGTATCCAGTAAACTAACTCTCTCAGCTGAAACATGAAACATCTGTCTGGAGGAAGTCCTGCTGATGGTGGTGATGATGTCATTTCCTGTGTGTCGCAGCACACGGGAGCCGGCGACGAGGGCGGCGGCCAGTCTCTGACATCATCGGGTAGCTGTCTGACGGACTTCAGGGCCCAGCCCTTCGTGGAGTGCCAGGGGCCCCGAGGAACCTGCCACTACTTCGCCAACATCTACAGCTTCTGGCTGACGCGGGTGGAGACCACGGCCTCCGAGCTCGACCACGGCGCCTCCACCACGCTGACGGAGGGCTGGCAGCAGAGGGAGAGCATCGGGAGGTGCAACGTCTGCATGAGGCAGTGAGGAGGAGGAGGAGGAGGAGGAGGAGGAGCGCCTCCTCTTCCTACTTTTCCTCCTCTTCCTCCTCCTGCAGAGTCCGAGAGGACGGACAGGAAGAGACTCGTTGGTTTGTCTCTCTGAGGAGAGACTGTCATGTTAAAGATAACGCCACCAACCAATCAACCAACCAATCAACCAATCAACCAATCAAGCAACCAACCAATCAATCAAACAAACAATCAAACAAACAAACAAACAACCAACCAATCGTCGTATATGATGTGGTAAATAACGTGAGTACAAGTGATCGACAGCGTGCAGGATTTGTTTGGTATTAAACTAGTTAATGTGTTAAATCAAAAGTAAACTACTGACGTTTCAACACTAAAAGCCTTTACACACCAGAGGGTGGGGGGGGGGACCAGGATCCTACTGATCCAGAGTCTGTGATAAACTGTTTTAGAACCCAAAGTACTGGAAGATATTTAATTTGGTTTCCTTTATGTGTTTACAAATATGATAAGTTAAGTGTATATATCTGGAGCTTTTATTGTGAAAGGTGAGAACAGAGGACGATCGAGCTTTGGTGTTGTTTCACACGTTGAATGTGTTCGAACACATCAAACTTTTATTTGAAAGAGATATGAAAAAGATATGTGAAAGTTCGAAAGAAAATATGTTGACTTTTGGGGAAAAGAAGCTTTCGGTGTGTAAAAGGCTTTAAGTGATGCTTTCATAATAATCATTATCATAATAATAAGGTTTATCTTCACCAGTTAGTGTAGATTTTATGTTCTGGTTTTAGTGAGAGAGAGAACAGAAGAGAAGTTCTATGTGAGCAAGTGAAAAAGGTAAAGGACCAACAACAGAACCCTGAGGAACCCCTGATTATTATTATTATTATTATTATTATTATTATTATTATTATTGACCCTCACTGGTTTGATCACGTTAGACGTGTAATAATAATAACTAATAATACTATTAATAACACTGACAAAGTCATTGACCTGGTTAATGCTTTAACTAGAATTATGATGAAATAATGTTGAATTATTTTTTTAATTCTAATACAAATGTTTCTCGAGCATTTAAACAATGAATCTGAAGTGAAACTGATACGACTTCCAGTTAAAGCCAGCAGGGGGCAGTCACCTCTTCTTCTTCTGTCAATCATTATATATATATATATATATATATATATCATGTTATCGTCCTTCAGACCGTCGTGGTGAGGCGTCTTGGTTCACCACCAGGAGGCGCTAAAGAAATGTTTAAATCCTGCACGTTCTCCGTCAATTTTGATGAAATAAAATCTGGGCTATTAACTTGGATATAACTCTGACTTATAATCATTTATTAGTTTGAATCACTTCTGATGTGACATTTTGATCTACGAGCTGAAAATATACATTTGTGAAAAGTCATATTTCTCATGTTTATCTCCCAAACATCAGCCTCTCCTCTTATCTGGATGACATTTATTTTGAAAATTAAAAAAAGCTAGCCTCTGATTGGTTGGTGGCATTGAGTGAACTTCAGCCCCGCCTCCAGAAGTGAAACCTCATCCTGATTGGTGGCCTGGAGGCGGGGCTGCGTGTCATTGGTCAGTCAGTATTGTGTCACGAACGAGTCGAGAGAAGCTGTGAATGTTTTACATTAAACCTTCAAAATGATTTTGTTCCAGTTTTCTTTCAGACGAGTTCAATAAACTTTATTCATGTTCTTCAGTTTCAGTGTAAAACTAAGAGAGTCCTGACCAGCGTGTTGCTCTGGAACATCTAGACAGGAGGAGCTGAAGGACCGGGACCGGGACCGGGAGAAAGACCAGGACCGGGACCAGGACCGGGACCAGAACCAAAAGCTGATATTTAATCTTCCATTTTGTTGATTTAATGATTCAGTTTAATAATATTCTTTGTATTATGAATAGAGTAAATATATATATCAACCAAACATTTTCTATTATATTATATTATATTATATTATATATATATATATATATATATATATATATATATATATATATATAATAGAAAATGTTTGGTTCACAGGACGAAGTTCCTGTTCTTTAATTTAGGAAAAATAATTTAGTCAAATCTTGAGTGGAAGGTTTGTGGTTTTTGTCTGATTACGGTTCAGTTCTGTTTAAGTGTCTGGTCCTGGTCCTGGTTCTAGTTCTGGTTCCAGTCCTGGTTCTAGTCCTAGTACTGGTTCTGTACCTGGTTCTGGTTCTAGCTCCAGTCCTGGTTCTGTACCTGGTTCTGGTTCTAGCGCCAGTCCTGGTTCCGGTTCCGGTTCCGGTCCTGGTTCTAGTCCTAGTACTGGTTCTGTAACTGGTTTTGGTTCCGGTTCTGGTCCTGGTCCTGGTTCCGGTTCTGGTCCTGGTTCCGGTTCTGGTTCCGGTTCCGGTCCTGGTTCTGCATTGTCTCTCTGAGATTGTAAATATATTGGAACTCACCGTTTTATATTTCTACTGTAAATGTCATCAGAGTATTTATTTAGCCTGAGATTAATGTTGGTGCTATTTGACTTTTCATTTGTTTATTTTATTTTGGTAAACGGTGACACGTGGAACCCCGCCCCCTTCCGCCCTCCTACAAAATAAAATGCACGAACATAAAGGTGTTGAGGGAGGACTCCGATCTTTATTTTGAGTTTTTAATAAACAAACACCTCGCTTCACTACAGCTCCCATGATGCTTTGCACATAATTTCAGACGAGAAGATCAGATGTAAAGAAAGTGGGCGGGGCTACATTATTACCTGGGGGAGGTGTGTCATCGTTGTATGTTTATTGTCGGTGATATTTTAATCTCTGTAGAAGGAAACTTCTCACTAACACTTGTGAAGCATTTTATTCTCAGAAACTCTTCAATAAATCGCATCAATTTCTCTCTGAGTTTTTATTTTCGTCCAAAAGTTTACAGTTCAAATATCTGGGAGTTTTTTTTAAATAATTTTGGGGGAAAAATTATTAAAATATTAGGAAAATATCTGTAAATACACTAAGAATTATTTTTTTTTAAATCTGTAAAATTTGAAAATATTTGAAAAAGAAAAATTAAATAATAAAATACAGGAAATATGCTGTTATTTACAATAAATAAGAAGTCATAATTTATCATTGGGAAGTAAAATAGTTTGACTATATTTTATATATTTGTATATAACTTTAGGTGTATACAGGTGTGCAGGTGTCTCTGTCCTCCAGGTGTCGCTGTTAGTCCCGGTGTCGCTGTTAGTCCCGCTGACCCGGTAATGATCCCGGTCCCGGTGATCGTGTCCGGGTCAGCGGCTCGTGTCCGGGTCAGCGGCTCCATGATGGCGTGGAGGAGCTGCGCGGTTCTGTTCAGGCGGAGCGGAGCACAAGTTCTCCGGAGCTCCGGGGACAGGTCGGTAACCACAGCCGGAGAGAGACGCTCTGTTCCGGGGAACGGACCGGAAGTCCTCCGCTGACCGGAGTTAGCTCTTTAGCTCTGTTAGCTGTCTGTCTGTCTGTCTCTGCATGTCTGTCTCTGTCTGTCTCTGCATGTCTCTGCATGTCTGTCTCTGCATGTCTGTCTCTGTCTGTCTGTCTCTGTCTGTCTGTCTCTGCTGTCTGTCTCTGCATGTCTGTCTCTGTCTGTCTGTCTCTGTCTGTCTGTCTCTGTCTGTCTGTCTCTGCATGTCTGTCTCTGTCTGTCTGTCTCTGTCTGTCTGTCTCTGTCTGTCTGTCTCTGTGTCTGTCTCTGTCTGTCTGTCTCTGTCTGTCTGTCTCTGTCTGTCTGTCTCTGCATGTCTGTCTCTGTCTGTCTGTCTCTGTCTGTCTGTCTCTGTCTGTCTGTCTCTGCATGTCTGTCTCTGTCTGTCTGTCTGTCTGTCTGTCTCTGTCTGTCTGTCTCTGCATGTCTGTCTCTGTCTGTCTGTCTCTGTCTGTCTCTGCATGTCTGTCTCTGTCTGTCTGTCTGTCTGTCTCTGTATGTATGTATGTCTTGCGTCCCTGTTAGCCCCTCTGTGAGATCTGTTAGCCCCGTTAGCCCCTCTGTGAGATGTGTTAGCCCCTCTGAGATGTGTTAGCCCCTCTGAGATGTGTTAGCCCCTCTGAGATGTGTTAGCCCCTCTGAGATGTGTTAGCCCCTCTGAGATGTGTTAGCCCCTCTGAGATGTGTTAGCCCCTCTGAGATGTGTTAGCCCCTCTCTGGTCCTGTTGGATCTTTGCCCCTCGTGAGATCTGTTAGCCCCTCTGTGAGATCTGTTAGCCCCTCTGTGAGATCTGTTAGCCCCTCTGTGAGATCTGTTAGCCCCTCTGTGAGATCTGTTAGCCCCGTTAGCCCCTCTGTGAGATGTGTTAGCCCCTCTGGATGTGTTACTGGATGTGTTAGCCCCTCTGTGAGATCTGTTAGGTGCCCCTCTGTGAGATCTGTTAGCCCCTCTGTGAGATGTGTTGCCTCTGAGATGTGTTAGCCCCTCTGAGATGTGTTAGCCCCTCTGAGATGTGTTAGCCCCTCTGTGAGATGTTGTGGATGGTTAGCCCCTCTCTGGGTTGCCTCTGGGATTGTTACTCTGGTCTGTTGCCCCTCTGTGAGATCTGTTAGCCCCGTTAGCCCCTCTGTGAGATGGCCGTTAGCCCCTCTTGAGATGTGTTACGTCTGAGATGTTTGGCCCTCTGTGTGGATGTGTTAGCCCCTCTGTGAGATGTGTTAGCCCCTCTGGGATGTGTTAGCCCCTCTCTGAGATGTGTTAGCCCCTCTGTGAGATGTGTTAGCCCCTCTGTGAGATGTGTTAGCCCCTCTGTGAGATCTGTTAGCCCCTCTGTGAGATCTGTTAGCCCCTCTGTGAGATCTGTTAGCCCCGTTAGCTCCGTTAGCTGTTAAATTTAACTTGGTGTTACTCAGCTAACATGAGCCGGCTAGCGTTAGCTGGGTAGCTAGCGTACCTCAGGTTGTGTCTCTGGTCCTCTCTGTTAGTACAATAATAATAATAATAATAATAATAATAATAATACTTGTGTTTGTCCAGCAGGTGTCCTCACAGCTTGCAGCAGAGATGCGGCTTCAGGAAAGTCGCCAAGAAACCAGAGTCCAGGAAGGTGGAGGAGGAGCTGGTTGAGTCCTCTGAGGCT
>JACSYO010000722.1:40000-52500 GCA_016806645.1 Ophiodon elongatus | reverse complement strand
AACAGGACATGCATATAGAGGACTAGCACAGGGCCAGAGCAGCAGATCTGAATGGAGTTGGTCAGTTTCCGTAGAATGTTGTTTCGGCGGCCGACGGATTTTCTGTTATTGATGTGCTCCCTAAAGGATGGAGTGCGATCCAGGGTTACTCCGAGGTAGACCGGGTGGGTTCAGTGCTCAGGTGGTGCTCCAGACCATTTGATTAAGTGGTCGGTAGGCTTCACGGTTCCTGAGATGGAAGGAGCAGACTTGGGTCTTTGCAGGGTTGGCATGGAGGTGATTGAGCTCGTGATGGAGGAGCAGCTCATCTCAGGCTGTGGTGAGGTTTGGTTCTACTGCTTCCAACGAGTTCTCTTGAGATGTTCCATAGAGATCGTCTTACTAGATGAACCGCTCAGTGTTCTGGTCCATTGGCTGGTCGTTGGTGTAGATGTTATGAAGTAGTGGGGACAGCACACCACCTTGAGGGAGGCCATTCTGTTGTATCGCCGGCGACTCGGCTTGTTATTCAGGACAACAAAGAAGCGCCTGTCTTTCAGAAGGATCCATGAGGTCTGTGAGGGCCAGGTCGATGGTTCACAGTGTCGTATGCAGACAGATCAACAAATTCTGGAACCCGTCCTCAATGTGTTGAGTGAGGTTCAGAAGTTTGCTTGTTGTAAATTTGCCAGGTCGGAATCCGGCTTGTTGAGGTATGGTGGCTGGTTCAGCAATAATAATAATTATAATAATAATCATTCTGGTTTTCCTCCAGATCTTTGGGATGTTGTTTGTCAGCATGCACTTATTCATCAGCTCAAGGATCCATGGCCGTAGACTGTTGCTGAGTTGCGGTTGATGGATCGTTGCTGACCCATAATTCCTGAAGTCTGCTGGGAATTGGGCAATCTTCCTTTCAAGATCTTCTTGGAAACCAGTCCAGTTCTCTTTTCCGAAGTTGAATCTTCTTTGGAGTGGCGCTGTGGCTGTGGTTACTGCAGCGTGGTGAGGCCATGGGACGGTGTTGGGTCCTTCAGTGGCTCCAAGACCAGCTTTTTGCTCAATCCGGTGATCTTGTGGCTGACAAACACAATATCAGGGTTGTAACCTGGTCCCCATCGGTTGTTTTGGTCGTGGATCAGGTTAAGCTGCGTTTTTGTTGCCGTATCCCCGTTGCTGCTGTTGCTGTTGAAATCTCCAATCACAATCTCCGGTTGTCCGGATGTTGGTATCTCAGGCGTCTCCCTGGGTATGGGGGCGGTTTGTCGCTGGGTATGGGGGGCGGTATGGGGCGGTTTGTCCCTGGGTATGGGGGGCGGTATGGGGGCGGTTTGTCCCTGGGTATGGGGGGCGGTTTGTCCCTGGGTATGGGGGGCGGTTTGTTCCTGGGTATGGGGGGCGGTATGGGGCGGTTTGTCTCTGGGTATGGGGGGCGGTTTGTCCCTGGGTATTGGGGGCCGTTTGTTCCTGGGTATGGGGGGCGGTATGGGGCGGTTTGTCCCTGGGTATGGGGGGCGGTATGGGGGCGGTTTGTCCCTGGGTATGGGGGGCGGTTTGTCCCTGGGTATGGGGGGCGGTTTGTTCCTGGGTATGGGGGGCGGTATGGGGCGGTTTGTCCCTGGGTATGGGGGGCGGTATGGGGCGGTTTGTCCCTGGGTATGGGGGGCGGTATGGGGGCGGTTTGTCCCTGGGTATGGGGGGCGGTTTGTCCCTGGGTATGGGGGGCGGTTTGTTCCTGGGTATGGGGGGCGGTATGGGGCGGTTTGTCCCTGGGTATGGGGGGCGGTTTGTCCCTGGGTATTGGGGGCCGTTTGTTCCTGGGTATGGGGGGCGGTTTGTTCCTGGGTATGGGGGGCGGTATGGGGGCGGTTTGTCCCTGGGTATGGGGGGCGGTTTGTCCCTAGGTATGGGGGGCGGTTTGTTCCTGGGTATGGGGGGCGGTTTGTCCCTGGGTATGGGGGGCGGTTTGTCCCTGGGTATAAAGACGTCTTTATAATGTGATTTATTATCTGTTTTACACTTTAAAACATAAAAATATCTTGAATATATTACAATGAATGACTTATATTATTTATTATCCTTCAGGTTGTCAGAAGACATTGTTTCTCTGTAAACGTCTTTTTATTATTCCAGATAAATACATAAATAAATAAACTTCCTTCCTCTTCATCGTGGTCCTCTTCTATGAATCCTAATGATGAACCCGGTCTCCAGTTCACCTGCAGGCCTGCCGGGCTCTGATGGTCTTGTCCCTGCTGCTCGGTCTGGCCTCCATCATCCTCTCCGTTCTGGGGCTCAGGTGCACCAGGATCGGCAGAACCTCGGAGCACCTCAAAGACCAGATCGCCCTGAGCGGAGGAGTCCTCTTCATCCTGTCTGGTGAGCGATGAAGGGTCCATCTTCATCTTCATCTCCATCTTCATCTCCATTTTCATCTTTATCTTCATCTTCATCTTTATCTCCATCTTCATCTTCATCTCCATCTTCATGTAGTGTTTGTGCTGCGATATCTTATGTCTTCATGTCCTCATGACCTCCTCACGTCCTCACATCCTCACGTCCTCCTGTCTCCTCCTCATGTCCTCATCTCCTCATGTCCTCATGTCCTCATGTCCTCCTGTCTGTCTCCTCCTCACGTCCTCATGTCCTCACGTCCTCCTGTCTCCTCACCTCCTCACGTCCTCATGTCCTCATGTCCTCACGTCTTCCTGTCTGTCTCCTCCTCACGTCCTCATGTCCTCACGTCCTCAAGTCCTCCTGTCTCCTCCTCACCTTCTCACCTCCTCATGTCCTCACGTCCTTATGTCCTCATGTCCTCCTGTCCTCCTGTCTGTCTCCTCCTCATGTCCTCATGTCCTCATGTCCTCCTGTCTGTCTCCTCCTCATGTCCTCATGTCCTCCTGTCTGTCTCCTCCTCATGTCCTCATGTCCTCCTGTCTGTCTCCTCCTCATGTCCTCATGTCCTCCTGTCTGTCTCCTTCTCATGTCCTCACCTCCTTATGTCTTCATGTCCTCACGTCCTTATGTATTCATGTCCTCATGTCCTCCTGTCTGTCTCATCCTCATGTCCTCACGTCCTCCTGTCCTCCTGTCTGTCTCCTCCTCACGTCCTCCTGTCCTCCTGTCTGTCTCCTCCTCATGTCCTCATGTCCTCCTGTCTGTCTCCTCCTCATGTCCTCCTGTCCTCCTGTCTGTCTCCTCCTCATGTCCTCCTGTCCTCCTGTCTGTCTCCTCCTCATGTCCTCCTGTCTGTCTCCTCCTCATGTCCTCATGTCCTCCTGTCTGTCTCCTCCTCATGTCCTCATGTCCTCACGTCCTCCTGTCTGTCTCCTCAGGTGTCTTCACTCTGACTGCAGTGTCCTGGTTCGCGGCCCGAGTGATCCAGGACTTCTACGATCCTCTTTACGGAGGAGTCCGGTCAGTGAGACGCTTCATTCATAGTTATATATAGTTATATATATATATATATATATATTAATAATAGTTAAGGAGATACATTATTATTTATTCATTACATTTCACTTTGTGTTGTTTAAAATGTTTTATTATATTTCATCAGGAAAATCAAAGATGCAGAAAGTTGATGAATTTCACAAAGTGACCTTTAATATTATTGATTATATTTAATCTACAGAGAATGTGTTGACTTAGTAAACAATGTGATCAATGTGAGTTATTTTATTTAGTGAATCCAAATCAATTCAGCAAATATAAATGACTTTGATGAAATATAAATAATATATAACTATCGTACAATATAAATACTTCATGAATATGAATCAGGTTATTTTTGTTGAGCCACATAACTGAACCCAACTCATTCTAACTGTTGTTTTTATTATGATTTATATTAATTAGTCTGACTCTCGTTCACAATGTGTCTGTGGCGGCCTCAGGTTCGAGCTGGGTTCAGGTCTGTACCTCGGCTGGGGGGCCTCCGGTCTGGCCGTCCTGGGGGGGTCTCTGCTCTGCTGCTCCTGCAGGAAGACGCCGGCCCCGTCTGCACGGTACAGTCCTGTTCCTGTACCCGCGACCCCTAGGGGGTATGCGGAGCTACTGCAGGGGGGTCGTGACACTTTTGATTGATTAGACAATTTTTCATATTTTCTTTATATTAATTTCTCCCAATTTCTTTCCACAAATTTAAATGTCTTCAATACACATTAACATGAATCCAACATATTGTAGCGAATGGATAAATGGAGGCAGAAGATGTTATTGTTCAGTAAATAAAATTAAATATATATAAAAATTTAATTAAAAAGGTCAATTTGAATAGCTTGTATGCATAATTATCATGCAGTTGACAGAGAATGTTGATATCATTGGTATCAGCTGACCAGGTGTGTGTATACATGGCACGAGGCCCAGTCTAATATAAAACACCTTGTTATACTATATATACAGTAGGGCCCTGATCCATCTCTACCAGTCTGGGGCCCCTGGCCTGAAGAGACCCCTGTAGAGGACCGTTAGCTAACGTTACGTTAGCTAACGTAGCATTAGCAAACGTAACGTTCAGTGCTCTCTGTCGTCCGTCGTATCCTCATGTCCCTCGTGTCCTCGTGTCCTCTTGTCCTCTTGTCCTCGTGTCCTTGTGTCCTAATAAGGCCGTCTGTGGTCATCAGTGTGGAAGGTCATGAAAACCCTCTGATTTATTACCTACAGCTGCCATGTCAATGTGTCAGATACATATTTAGTCAGAGATCATCACTACTGACGTGTTTCTGGTGGAAGATGATAAATGTAGATGATAAATGTGGTGTTTTGTCCTGCAGGCAGTTTTCATACAACTTCTCGTCCACGAGTGAAGGACAGAAGATCTACCGAGCGGCTCCGGCCTCCGACAGCAGCTCCAGAGCCTACGTCTGAATCCTGTCTCCTGTTGGGGTGAAGGGTTAACTCAGGAGCTTTATTGTGAAGGGAATCTGAGCTTTATTGTGAAGGGAACCTGAGCTTTATTGTGAAGGGAACCTGAGCTTTATTGTGAAGGGAACCTGATTTATGCCGACATATTTTTTCTTTATTTCAGAGTTAAAAATGAAAATGCTGTAAATAAATGTTTCCTAAATCTGTGTGAGTGTTTTTCTCTGGTTCTTCAGAAGCAACAAACCTCAGATCAGCGACACGTCTCCATAGTAACCATAATCATAACACATCTCCATAGTAACCATAATCATAACACATCTCAATACTAACCATAATCATAACACATCTCCATAGTAACCATAATCATAACACATCTCCATAGTAACCATAATCATAACACATCTCAATAGTAACCATAATCATAACACATCTCCACGTTGAAATCGTCAAACTCGAGGCTTCATAACGTCCACGGACCAACAGGTGTTGTCATGACGACCACGCCCCCCTCTGATAAACAGTCTGTGGTCATGACAAGCCAACGTCTGGTTGTTAGAGACGTTCTTCAGCTGTAGCTCATGTTGGCATCTTTAGAAACGAAACTCAGAAACAATGTTTTATTAAATGTGTTGCGCCCGTGAGCGTCATGTTTCACTTTCATTAAAGTCAGATTCAGGTTGGTCGACATTTTAAGTTCGAACAATTAAGTTCGGAACAATTAAGTTCAGACTTAATTGTTCCTTACGCCCTATAAACCTCTGAGGTGAAACAAAAGGACAACGCCCTCTCAGACCATGTTGGGTCCTTTGATGTTGAGGTTGCGTCAGAGAGGAATGTGTGATGATCTGAGTCCTGAGTCCTGAGGGTTCAGGTTTAATTTTCATTTCCTCACCACAAACCCAGAGCTCCAGACGTGTAGAACTCCTCAGCCTCAACACGAACACCGATCCTCCGAGCTGCGAACTTCTGGACTGAGCCATGAGCGAGAGGGGTCTGTTTGGGTTCTGGTTCTGTCTGCTGGCGGTCTTTGTCCTGGTCCTGCCCGGTCTGGCTCAGGATCCGAGCACCATGAACGAAGGTGAGAGGGATTCTGTGGCTACAGGATTCTGGTCAGAGTCCGTTTACGGGTATTTGAAGAGGACCTTAAAGGTTCTTTGTTGACGTGATGCTTTGAGTTATGTTCTGGATTGTTGGTAAGAAAACTCAACATCTACTGTTATGTTTCTGATGAGATAAAAACCTGCTGACTGCAATTCAAGTGTTCGTTCAGGAAGTTGATTTACCTCAAAAACAATAACACTGAGTTACAGATGTCTCTTTACATTACATTACATTTCATTTAGCAGACGCTTTTATCCAAAGCGATACAATAAGTGATTCAACATGAGAGTTCAAACCAGAACAACAAGAATCAAAAGAGTACACTTCCTCAAGAAACACAAACTACCAAGTTTATAAGTAAGAGACATTTAAGTGCTACAAAAGTACTACGATATAAATATATATGTACACATACTACTTTTTTATTCCAGGTGTAGTCTGAAGAGATGTGTTTAGTTCCTGGTGAATATGTAGAGACTTCCTGATGTCCTGATGTCATTGAGGAGCTCGTTCCACCAATTAGGAGCAGGACAGCAAACATGTGATGTTGTTGAGTGTTTAGCTGAGTGACGTAAGGTTAGACCCTGTCCTGGTGTAAGGTTAGACCAGGTCCTGGTGTAAGGTTAGACCATGTCCTGGTGTAAGGTTAGACCAGGTCCTGGTGTAAGGTTAGACCAGGTCCTGGTGTAAGGTTAGACCAGGTCCTGGTGTAAGGTTAGACCATGTCCTGGTGTAAGGTTAGACCAGGTCCTGGTGTAAGGTTAGACCATGTCCTGGTGTAAGGTTAGACCATGTCCTGGTGTAAGGTTAGACCATGTCCTGGTGTAAGGTTACCGGTAACCAGTGAAGGGAGCGGAGCAGCAGAGGAGTGAGGGTGAGTTTAGGTTGAAGACCAGTCGAGCTGCTGCATTCTGGATGAGCTGCAGAGGTCGGATGGCACCAGCAGGTAGACCTGCAGGAGGGAGTTACAGTAGTCTAGAGAGATGACCAGAACCTGTACCAGAACCTGTACCAGAACCTGTATCAGAACCTGTATCAGAGCCTGTACCAGAAGCTGTACTAGATCCTGTATCAGAGGCTGAGGGATTAACTCTCAGTATAAGTTCATGAGGTTCAGAGCCCCATATTACTCTTTTACAAGCTACATAGCGAAGGTTTTGCAGACTCTCCCTAACAGGAGATCCCCCTCCGTGTCCCTTCAGGACTCTGCAGAACCCTGTTCTGTAAAGTCCGTTTGGACCACGAGAGAACGGAACAACTGACGAGTGAACCGAGACCCTTCTGGTTCTGGTCTCTTCTCCTCCCTGCAGCGTTCCGATGCCGAGACCTTGTGAACATGACTTCCTACAGCAGCTGCCAGACGGGGAGTCCCAGGTTCTTCTTTAACGGGACCAGTTTCAGGTGTGAGCAGTTCCTCAGCGGCTGTGGGTCCAACAGGAACTCCTTCCCTAGCCAGGAGGGCTGTGAAGCGCTCTGCAGCAAGCCGTGTAAGAGACCTCTTTCATATTCATTCTTAGGATTTTAAAGGAAAGCAAAGACCATCATGATTCATCCCCTTCATCGTGGTCCTGTCAGATCTCTGTTACCTGCCCGTGGAGTACGGTCAGAGACCTCCCTTCCGCTTCAGCAACAGCCTCCCCGCCTCGGAGGAAAGCCTCATTCCCAACTTCTTCTTCCACAACGTGTCGAGCTGGAAGTGTGAGGGGTTCCACTTCAAAGGCAGCGCTTCTAACGGGAACATATTCAGGACTGTGGAGCAGTGTGAGCGCCTCTGTGGGGGGGCAGGAGGTAACGCACCTCTTTCTAGATGAGTCCTACACACATTTCATTTAGCTGACGCTTCTGTCCAAAGAGACAATGAGGTCATCACACACTGATGGGAGGAGCTACCATGATGGGAGGAGCTACCATGATGGGAGGAGCTACCATGATGGGAGGAGCTACCATGATGGGAGGAGCTACCATGCGAGGTGCCTCCTGCCCATCAGGACTATCTAACACCGTAGAACAGTTACTGGAGACATTTGGGGTTAAGTGTCTAAAGGACACATGGACGTGGGCGACTGTGGCTTTGTGGTGAGCAGGGTCGTCCTTCAATCAGAGGATCGGTGGTTCAATCCCCGGCTCTGCTTGTCCATGTGTCCTTGGGCAAGACACTTAATGATGTCTCCCGTAGCTGTGCCTACGGTGTGTGATTGGTAGCTACTCCTGATGGGCAGGTGGCACCTTAGCCCCTCCCATCAGTGTGTGACTGGGTGAATTATGTCACATAGTGTTAAAGCACTTTGAGTGGTTGGAAGACTAGAAAAGATCTGTACAGGTCCAGGTCCATCCATTTACCCCTGAAAGAGAACAGAGGCTCATTCAGCTGCAATCTGCAACTCCACCACTAGATGTCACTGCATCTTACACACCTTTAAAACAACCAGCCAGTTTCACCAGTTATGGTGGCATGTTGCTTAAAATAAGAACACTTTTCTAACTTTTGCATGTCATTTAAATTATTATATTATTGTTTTAATGTATTATTATCTGGTAAATAATCCACAATGTTTCTGATTCATATCCAGTTACTACAACCAGTCGACCTGCAGTAGATTCAGGTGATAACACATCTGTTTCCTTCATTATCTTTACTTGTATAATATATTTATGTAATATATAATGTATAACTGTCTCAGGTTATTGTTTACTTGATATGATATTTCCTTGTATTTGTCTCACATTCATTCTACAGTGTTAATTAAGATTGTTTGTTTTCACCAGAAGCCTCAGCTCCTGTAAGCAGTTCACCACCAGGTACTAACTTTACTAGCTGAGGGTTGAACAAATGTCCAGACTTTAAATGTCTGGATTAAAACTACTGATACCAACGTGAAGGAGGGGGGGGTGGGGTGGGGGGTTGGGGGGGGTCTATCAGCCCTCCTGATCTTCATCTCTCTCAAGTGTTCGTACAGGAAGTTGATTTACCTCAAAAACAATAACACTGAGTTACAGATGTCTCTTTACATTACATTACATTACATTTCATTTAGCAGACGCTTTTATCCAAAGCGATACAATAAGTGATTCAACATGAGAGTTCAAACCAGAACAACAAGAATCAAGAGAGTACACTTCCTCAAGAAACACAAACTACCAAGTTTATAAGTAAGAGACATTTAAGTGCTACGAAAGTACTACGATATAAATATATATGTACACATACTACTTTTTTATTCCAGGTGTAGTCTGAAGAGATGTGTTTAGTTCCTGGTGAATATGTAGAGACTTCCTGATGTCCTGATGTCATTGAGGAGCTCGTTCCACCAATTAGGAGCAGGACAGCAAACATGTGATGTTGTTGAGTGTTTAGCTGAGTGACGTAAGGTTAGACCATGTCCTGGTGTAAGGTTAGACCAGGTCCTGGTGTAAGGTTAGACCATGTCCTGGTTTAAGGTTAGACCATGTCCTGGTGTAAGGTTAGACCATGTCCTGGTGTAAGGTTAGACCAGGTCCTGGTGTAAGGTTAGACCAGGTCCTGGTGTAAGGTTAGACCATGTCCTGGTGTAAGGTTAGACCAGGTCCTGGTGTAAGGTTAGACCATGTCCTGGTGTAAGGTTAGACCAGGTCCTGGTGTAAGGTTAGACCATGTCCTGGTGTAAGGTTAGACCATGTCCTGGTGTAAGGTTACCGGTAACCAGTGAAGGGAGCGGAGCAGCAGAGGAGTGAGGGTGAGTTTAGGTTGAAGACCAGTCGAGCTGCTGCATTCTGGATGAGCTGCAGAGGTCGGATGGCACCAGCAGGTAGACCTGCAGGAGGGAGTTACAGTAGTCTAGTGAGATGACCAGAACCTGTACCAGAACCTGTACCAGAACCTGTACCAGAACCTGTACTAGAACGTGTATCAGAGCCTGTACCAGAACCTGTACTAGAACCTGTATCAGAGGCTGAGGGATTAACTCTCAGTATAAATTCATGAGGTTCAGAGCCCCATATTACTCTTTTACAAGCTACATAGCGAAGGTTTTGCAGACCCTCCCTAACAGGAGATCCCCCTCCGTGTCCCTTCAGGACTCTGCAGAACCCTGTTCTGTAAAGTCCGTTTGGACCACGAGAGAACGGAATAACTGACGAGTGAACCGAGACCCTTCTGGTTCTGGTCTCTTCTCCTCCCTGCAGGGTTCCAATGCCGAGACCTTGTGAACATCCACATGTTCCACATGAGCTACCATGATGGGAGGAGCTACCATGATGGGAGGAGCTACCATGATGGGAGGAGCTACCATGATGGGAGGAGCTACCATGCGAGGTGCCTCCTGCCCATCAGGACTATCTAACACCGTAGAACAGTTACTGGAGACATTTGGGGTTAAGTGTCTAAAGGATACATGGACGTGGGCGACTGTGGCTTTGTGGTGAGCAGGGTCGTCCTTCAATCAGAGGATCGGTGGTTCAATCCCTGGCTCTGCTTGTCCATGTGTCCTTGGGCAAGACACTTAATGATGTCTCCCGTAGCTGTGCCTACGGTGTGTGATTGGTAGCTACTCCTAATGGGCAGGTGGCACCTTAGCCCCTCCCATCAGTGTGTGACTGGGTGAATGAAGTCACGTAGTGTTAAAGCACTTTGAGTGGTTGGAAGACTAGAAAAGATCTGTACAGGTCCAGGTCCATCCATTTACCCCTGAAAGAGAACAGAGGCTCATTCAGCTGCAATCTGAAACTCCACCACTAGATGTCACTGCATCTTACACACCTTTAAAACAACCAGCCAGTTTCACCAGTTATGGTGGCATGTTGCTTAAAATAAGAACACTTTTCTAACTTTTGCATGTCATTTAAATTATTATATTATTGTTTTAATGTATTATTATCTGGTAAATAATCCACAATGTTTCTGATTCATATCCAGTTACTACAACCAGTCGACCTGCAGTAGATTCAGGTGATAACACATCTGTTTCCTTCATTATCTTTACTTGTATAATATATTTATGTAATATATAATGTATAACTGTCTCAGGTTATTGTTTACTTGATATGATATTTCCTTGTATTTGTCTCACATTCATTCTACAGTGTTAATTAAGATTGTTTGTTTTCACCAGAAGCCTCAGCTCCTGTAAGCAGTTCACCACCAGGTACTAACTTTACTAGCTGAGGGTTGAACAAATGTCCAGACTTTAAATGTCTGGATTAAAACTACTGATACCAACGTGAAGGAGGGGGGGGTGGGGTGGGGGGTTGGGGGGGGTCTATCAGCCCTCCTGATCTTCATCTCTCTCAAGTGTTCGTACAGGAAGTTGATTTACCTCAAAAACAATAACACTGAGTTACAGATGTCTCTTTACATTACATTACATTACATTTCATTTAGCAGACGCTTTTATCCAAAGCGATACAATAAGTGATTCAACATGAGAGTTCAAACCAGAACAACAAGAATCAAGAGAGTACACTTCCTCAAGAAACACAAACTACCAAGTTTATAAGTAAGAGACATTTAAGTGCTACAAAAGTACTACGATATAAATATATATGTACACATACTACTTTTTTATTCCAGGTGTAGTCTGAAGAGATGTGTTTAGTTCCTGGTGAATATGTAGAGACTTCCTGATGTCCTGATGTCATTGAGGAGCTCGTTCCACCAATTAGGAGCAGGACAGCAAACATGTGATGTTGTTGAGTGTTTAGCTGAGTGACGTAAGGTTAGACCATGTCCTGGTGTAAGGTTAGACCAGGTCCTGGTGTAAGGTTAGACCATGTCCTGGTGTAAGGTTAGACCATGTCCTGGTTTAAGGTTAGACCATGTCCTGGTGTAAGGTTAGACCATGTCCTGGTGTAAGGTTAGACCAGGTCCTGGTGTAAGGTTAGACCATGTCCTGGTGTAAGGTTAGACCAGGTCCTGGTGTAAGGTTAGACCAGGTCCTGGTGTAAGGTTACCGGTAACCAGTGAAGGGAGCGGAGCAGCAGAGGAGTGAGGGTGAGTTTAGGTTGAAGACCAGTCGAGCTGCTGCATTCTGGATGAGCTGCAGAGGTCGGATGGCACCAGCAGGTAGACCTGCAGGAGGGAGTTACAGTAGTCTAGAGAGATGACCAGAACCTGTACCAGAACCTGTATCAGAACCTGTACTAGAACCTGTACTAGAACCTGTACTAGAACCTGTACCAGAACCTGTATCAGAACCTGTACTAGAACCTATACTAGAACCTGTACTAGAACCTGTACCAGACCATCATGATTCATCCCCTTCATCGTGGTCCTGTCAGATCTCTGTTACCTGCCCGTGGAGTACGGTCAGAGACCTCCCTTCCGCTTCAGCAACAGCCTCCCCGACTCGGAGGAAAGCCTCATTCCCAACTTCTTCTTCCACAACGTGTCGAGCTGGAAGTGTGAGGGGTTCCACTTCAAAGGCAGCGCTTCTAACGGGAACATATTCAGGACTGTGGAGCAGTGTGAGCGCCTCTGTGGGGGGGCAGGAGGTAACGCACCTCTTTCTAGATGAGTCCTACACACATTTCATTTAGCTGACGCTTCTGTCCAAAGAGACAATGAGGTCATCACACAC
>JACSYO010000722.1:12500-35000 GCA_016806645.1 Ophiodon elongatus | reverse complement strand
AGAGATATAGTTAATATTTAGTTTAAAACACAAACGGTTGTAATGTTCATGTTTCATCTGCACACATCCCATGAAGCTTGATCTGTATATGAAGTAATGACTCAGTCCCATTTGATCTCAGTCCCTCTGACAGCTGGTGGAAGGAGAGACAGACATCACTTCTACTCAAAAAACAATATTAAAAAATTTGGTTTTAGACATTTATTTGACATTTATCTGCTATTTTATCCGTATATTCCACCACTGTTGTGAACCTAAGACTTTGATAAACCAATTTCAAGCTCCAACACAGTTCACATGAGTAAAGTTATGTTTTCACAAGAGATTTGAAGAATTTCAAAAATCGGATTACAGTCAGTGTTGATTCTAACTGATCAATAAAACACGATCACGCCCAAATCTGAATTTACTGACGTTTCTCTTCCTGGGAAGTCGTGCCACGATGAGACCCAGTGCATGCTGGGAGGAAGTAATTATGATGTAATCGATACCGTCAGACCTGACTTCCTGTTTCAGGACGATGGCATACAGTCTGTTCCTTTACTGTACTCTTCTTTACTGTCTGCTACTGTGTTTCTTTACAGTACTCTGTTTCTTTACAGTACTCTACTGTGTTTCTTTACAGTACTCTGTTTCTTTACAGTACTCTGTGTTTCTTTACAGTACTCTGTGTTTCTTTACAGTACTCTGTGTTTCTTTACAGTACTCTACTGTGTTTCTTTACAGTACTATACTGTGTTTCTTTACAGTACTCTGTGTTTCTTTACAGTACTCTACTGTGTTTCTTTACAGTACTCTGTGTTTCTTTACAGTACTCTGTGTTTCTTTACAGTACTCTACTGTGTTTCTTTACAGTACTCTGTGTTTCTTTACAGTACTCTACTGTGTTTCTTTACAGTACTCTACTGTGTTTCTTTACAGTACTCTACTGTGTTTCTTTACAGTACTCTGTGTTTCTTTACAGTACTCTACTGTGTTTCTTTACAGTACTCTGTGTTTCTTTACAGTACTCTACTGTGTTTCTTTACAGTACTCTGTGTTTCTTTACAGTACTCTGTGTTTCTTTACAGTACTCTGTGTTTCTTTACAGTACTCTGTGTTTCTTTACAGTACTCTGTGTTTCTTTACAGTCTTCTCCTCATTCATTATTCATGTGCATATTATTGAAGTGTTAAACTTTGGCAAAGCGTTTCATAATGCTGATTCTTCTCAGGGTTGAGTTGTGTTTCTCTCGGTGTGAAACCAGAGACTTCAGCAGAATGACTGAGGACTTCTCCTTCTCTGAGCCACTGACCCTCTGAAACTCTCTCCTTCATCTGCTGACTCAGACTTTCACTTCGGTGAAGATGGAAACTAAGACGGAGCTGTTTATTACTAAATACCTTTTTTACCACAAAGCAATAAAACATTTCAGAAAGTGTTGAACAGTTTATAATATATTCATAATATGAACGTTCTTTTGAAAAACTAAATTCTTGACATTTAGAGCTTTTAATTTTTTATTTCTTTGTTTTTTCATTGTTATTTATTCTGATTGTTTGTTGAACAAAGTTATAAACAGATCTGATCTGTGGAGAGATGGTTGTGACCTTCACATGTCCTCTGTGATGGACATGTCCTCTGTGATGGACATGTCCTCTGTGATGGACATGTCCTCTGTGATGGACATGTCCTCTGTGATGGACATGTCCTCTGTGATGGACATGTCCTCTGTGATGGACATGTCCTCTGTGATGGACATGTCCTCTGATGATGGACATGTCCTCTGTGATGGACATGTCCTCTGTGATGGACATGTCCTCTGTATACATTCCCGTGATGGACATGTCCTCTGTGATGGACATGTCCTCTGTGATGGACATGTCCTCTGTGATGGACATGTCCTCTGTGATGGACATGTCCTCTATGGACATGTCCTCTGGTATGACATGTCCTCTGTGATCATGTCCTCTTGATGGACATGTCCTCTGTGATGGACATGTCCTCTGTGATGGACATGTCCTCTGTGATGGACATGTCCTCTGATGATGGACATGTCCTCTGTGATGGACATGTCCTCTGTGATGGACATGTCCTCTGATGATGGACATGTCCTCTGATGATGGACATGTCCTCTGTGATGGACATGTCCTCTGTGATGGACATGTCCTCTGATGATGGACATGTCCTCTGTGATGGACATGTCCTCTGTGATGGACATGTCCTCTGGTGATGGACATGTCCTCTGTGATGGACATGTCCTCTGTGATGGACATGTCCTCTGTGATGGACATGTCCTCTGTGATGGACAGCTCAGAGACAGACGGCGGCCATCTTCTGTCTCCTGTCTGTCTGCTCTGTGATCATGTGATTAGATGTATTTAAATGAAGCAGTCAGTAAATGATCACCTGTGTGTGTGTGTGTGTGTGTGTGCGTGTGTATTTGTGTGTGTGTGTGTGTGTGTGTGTGTGTGTGTGTGTGTGTGTGTGTGTGTATTTGTGTTGGTGTGTGTGTTGAAAGTAGAGTTAATGAGTATCGCTCTTTTATGAGGTGAGTTTACCAGCTGACTGACTGGTGACTCCCAGCTACAGGAATGTTCACACACACACACACACACACACACACACACACACACACAGACACACACACACACACACACACACACACACACACACACACACAGACAGACACACACACACACAGACACACACACACACACACACACACACATACACACACACTGTCATATTGTTCTTGTTGAATGAAAAGTGATTCTGAGACCAGAGACAGGAAGTAGTTTGACATTGAAATAGAAAGTCAGGGACTGGAGTCAGACCTGGACCTGAAGGGACAAGGAGGGACCAGGAGGGACCGGGAGGGACCTGGAGGGACCAGGAGGGACCGAACCACCACCAACCAAGGAGGGACCTGGAGGGACCAGGAGGGACCGGGAGGGACCAGGAGGGACCGGGAGGGACCTGGAGGGACCAGGAGGGACCGGGAGGGACCCTCAGACCTGGACCAGGAGGGACCGGGAGGGACCAGGAGGGACCCTCAGACCTGGACCAGGAGGGACCGGGCGGGACCAGGAGGGACCCTCAGACCTGGACCAGGAGGCACCGGGAGGGACCAGGAGGGACCCTCTGCTTCCTGCTGGAGCTCTTAGGGGTCCATGAGGACGGAGGTCTGGGTCTTGTATTTAAACTGAAACCTGATGAAGGCTTTCAGCTTGATTCTGTTTCTAAAGAAGGAAAACCAGAGTCATGTTCACTGTGACGAGCCGGGTTCCTTAAAGCCGGGTTCCTTAAAGCCGGGTTCCTTAAAGCCGGGTTCCTTAAAGACGGGTTCCTTAAAGCCGGGTTCCTTAAAGACGGGTTCCTTAAAGCCGGGTTCCTTAAAGACGGGTTCCTTAAAGACGGGTTCCTTAAAGCCGGGTTCCTTAAAGACGGGTTCCTTAAAGCCGGGTTCGTTAAAGACGGGTTCCTTAAAGACGGGTTCCTTAAAGCCGGGTTCCTTAAAGCCGGGTTCGTAAGCGGTGCTGTAACCGTGGTTACTCCTCTGTGTCTCCTCAGAGACACAGAGGAGCAGGATGTCCACGTTCTGCTTCTCTTCCGACCCACAATCCTTTGCAGCAGATAAATGAGCTGAGGGTCAAAGTTCAAGGCGTCGTGTTCTGAGGAAGTCGTTGGTCGTGATTGAGTTCATAGAACAGGAGGAAACAGGAGGGTAACAGGAGGAGGGTAACAGGAGGGGTAACAGGAGGAGGGTAACAGGAGGTAACAGGAGGGTAACAGGAGGGCAGGAGGGAGGGGAGGTAACAGGAGGGAGGTAACAGGAGGGGGGGTAACAGGAGGAGGGGAGGAGTAACAGGAGGAGGGGAAAGGGGGGTAACAGGCTGAGGGGGGTAACAGGAGGATTATAACTATGATAACTGATAACTATGATAACATTAAATAAACTATATAACTATGATAACTATGATAACTATTATAACTATTATAACTATTATAACTATGACAATAAATGAAATAAAAGGAGTTTAAAGTTTAAAAGTCCTACTGCAGTGAACTCACCATCAGTAAATCGCTCCGCTCGCGTCTCGATTCCGACGTTTCCTCGCGGCCCTGAACGCACCGCGGCGCTGCAGCAGCCGGGCTCCGGGTCTCTGAGTCGGACTCACGCACGCTGCAGAGCCGGTCGCAGCTCCGCTTCTCTCGGACCTTCTCTCTCTGTGGAGCCGCCGCTCGACGCGCTTCAGCCGGCTAGTGAGGAGCTGTGAGCCGCTGACCGCCGCCATGGCGCCCCGCTGTGAGTACTCACACGGAGAGGCTTTTAATATTATTATTATTATTATAATGATCACATGAAATATGGTTATTTTACTGCAAACGTTCAGAATCACAGAAATTATCTCAGGCTTTTATGAAAAGCTGCAAAAACATCATAAAATAGTTCATATTGTGTAGAGATAGTTCATATTGTGTAGAGATAGTTCATATTGTGTAGAGATAGTTCATATTGTGAGACAGAAGAGGACATGTCCGTCTTCTGGATCTCAAGGTGACGCTTTCACATGTCTGAACTCATTGAGAAGTTTTGAGTTAAAAAATACAGAAATGAAGAATATTTTGTCTCTCATTTTCTCTTTTTGTCTCTTGTCGTCTCTCGTTGTCTCTCAGAGACACTAAGTTTGTCCTCAGAGACACTGTGTCTGTATATATATATATATATATATGTATATATATATATATATATATATATTATATATATATATATATACATATATATATATATATATATAAAAATATATATATATATATATATATATATATATATATATATATATATATATATATATATATATATATATATATTTATATATTCATTCAGGACCTGGGAGTTCTGGTTCCACTCTAAGTGGAGACTGGTGCTTTTATTTTGAAACAGGAAACCAGAACATCGACATAAAACATGTTTATTGTTTATGTGTTGGGTGATGATGTTCTCAGTGGTTTCTTCTTATAACTAGTTGATCATAACTTTCCTGTTAAATTGTATTAAAGATCAAACTAAATCCTGATTGTGAAATAAATATATTAATATCTAGAAAAACCTCATTCTGTCCAATTTAAACAAAACTTAGTCAACAAATAATAATAATAATAACAACATTGACGATGAGAGTAATAATAATAATAATAATAGTAATAACAACAGTCGTAATTATAGGAATAATAATAACAATAACAATAACAGTAATAATTATAATACTTATAATATTATTATCATTAATAATAATAGTAATAATAATAATAACAGTAACAATTGTAACAGTAATAATAATAATTATAACAGTCATAATAATAGTAATAATAATATTAGTAATAATAATAATAATAACAGTAATTAAATATACAGATTGATAAGATGTTTGGTTTGTTCATGATGCGTTTGAGAGCAGAACATATCGTGGGTTTTATGTGTTCTGGTCTTCCTCTGAGATGGACTCAGAGAGGTGGCTGATGGGAGCAGCTACTAATACCACAAAGTTAAAATATTATGTTACAGTAAAATGTATAATACCACGCAGTACAAATACTGTGATAGTAAAGTACTATTACCACACAGTAAAACTACTATTTAATAATAAAGGTACTATTACCACACAGTAAAAATACTCTTCTATAGTACAAATACTACACAGTAGCTACTCAGATACATTTTGTGGAGTAAAAGAAGAAAGTGACATGAGAATAAAATACTTAGTAAGTAAAGTAAATAAAATATGTACTTCAGAGGAGGAAGGAAATTATACATTTATGAGTCATAATTATGTTTTATTTGTTTCATCAGAATCCAGAACGTCTCTCTCGTGTGTATATATATATATATCTATATATATATATATAGATATATATATATATATATTTATATAATTATACATATTTACTCAAAAGTTTGAGCAGGAAGCTGAGTGTTTTTATTTAGAATGTTCTCTCTGTTTCCTTCTGCTGACATCCATCAGCTGATTATCTATCACACACTCACACACTCACACACACACACTCACACACTCACACACACACACACTCACACACACACACACACACACACACACACACACACACACACTCACACACTCATACACACACCCACACACACACACACACACACACACACACACACACACACACACACACACACACACACACACCCTAGAGGTCAGGGCTGAGGTGTGTGCCTGCCTCTGATTGGTTATCTGGTTCTCTTCCTGGTTTCCTGTTTGTGTGTCGTGACGTTTGAAAGGTCGCGACCTCGTCATCTTCACATGGCGCCTCAATGTCCACGAGCACGACCATGTTGTTGTTTACATGCAGAAGTTGTTGTTGTTTACACTCATCACTTTGCTGTACACAGATACAGATACCACTACAGCCATAATTCATGTAGCTGACGATCAGTATTTAATGATTTATTAGTGTGGAACCTCGATGGCAGAAACTCAGTAATATCACAAATATACTGATGGAAAAAAATACTTTGTTACAGTAAAAGTATTAATACCACACTGTAAAAATACTCTGTTACAATAAAGGTACTAATACCACACTGTAATGGAGTACATTACATTACATTACCTCTATCAGAATCTTTTATCCAAAGCGATACAATAAGTGATTCAACATGAGAGTTCAACCCAGAACAACAAGAATCAAGAGAGTACACTTCCTCAAGAAACACAAACTACCAAGTTTATAAGTAAGAGACATTAAGTTCTACTAAAGTACTACGATATATATATATATGTACACATACTACTTTGAAACGGATGCGGGCAGCCACTGGTAACCAGCGGCCCCCGGTAACCTTTAGCCACCGGTAACCAGCAGAACCTGTACCAGAACCTGTACCAGAACCTGTACCAGAGCCTGTATCAGAACCTGAACTAGAACCTGGACTAGAACCTGTACCAGAGCCTGAACTAGAACCTGGACCAGAACCTGGACCAGAACCTGTACCAGAGCCTGAACTAGAACCTGGACCAGAACCTGTACCAGAACCTGTATCAGAGCCTTCTGGGTGAGAAGGGGCCGTCTCCTGATGTGGTGCAGCATGTACCTACAGGACCGAGTTGTTCGGTGATGTTGGCGTGAGGAGAGCTGACTGAGTCTCACACGAGGTTCCTAGCAGTTGGGTTCTAACACGGAGTTGAAGGTGATAGTCAGGTCGTGGGTGGGAGATTCTTTCCCTGAAAGGAACAGTAGTTGAGTCTTGTGGTTAATCTTCAGGTGGTGAGGACATCCACTGAGAGAAGTCCGTCAGACAGCAGAGATTCCTGCTGCTGCTGAGGTTCAGATTGAGGAAACGAGAGGATTAGTTGGGTGTCGTCAGCATAGCGATGGGAGGAAAAGACTCCGAGAGAGTTGGTGTACAGAGAGAAGAGGAGGGGACCCAGGACAGAACCCTGAGGAACCCCAGTAGTGAGGGGACCCAGGACGGAACCCTGAGGAACCCCAGTAGTGAGGGGACCCAGGACAGAACCCTGAGGGACCCCAGTAGTGAGGGGACCCAGGACAGAACCCTGAGGAACCCCAGTAGTGAGGGGACCCAGGACAGAACCCTGAGGGACCCCAGTAGTGAGGGGACCCAGGACGGAACCCTGAGGAACCCCAATAGTGAGGGGACCCAGGACGGAACCCTGAGGGACCCCAGTAGAGAGGGGACCCAGGACTGAACCCTGAGGGACCCCAGTAGTGAGGGAACCCAGGACGGAACCCTGAGGGACCCCAGTAGTGAGGGGACCCAGGACGGAACCCTGGGGGACCCCAGTAGTGAGGGGACAAGGCTAAGACACAGACCCTCTCCAGGTTACCCGGTAGGATGAGAGACACCAGGTCCTGAAGGAGGGACTAAGGATCCGGTGGAGGTACAGAGGTTCGCTGTAGAGCAGTTTCTGGTGGACATGTAGTCGAGGTGGTTGCCTGCTTTGTGAGTAGGAGGTGAAGGACTGAGTGAGAGAGCAAAGGAAGATAGTAGAAGTAAAGAAAATACTCTAGTAAAGTACAAGTACCTCACATTTGTATTTGAGTGTAGTACTCGATAAATACTTTGTTTCCACCTCTGGTTTTATTTTTAGCTTTGTGATGAAACTATATTTTTGAGGTATAATAATGTTTTATTTGTCTCTCAATGTGTCAGTTTGAGTTTTAGAGGAAGATCAGAAGTATTAAAACACAACCTTTTATTATTTATGAGTACTCGAGTACTCTGTGGTATTGTCTGTTACTAAGCAACCAATCTACTTCCTGTTTACACCCTCGTGTTCATGAGCGTCCAATGGGGGATCAGTTCATCAGGGTCCTGGTTCAGAGGAGGAGGGGGGCTGTCGTGGGTCTCTGACTTCCTGTTGTTGTTGTTGTTGTTGTTGTTGTTGTTCGGGCACCTGCCCCCCCCCCCCTCACATAGCGTCTTCATGCCACCTGAGAGACCTCACAGCAGACCTCTGGTCCAGACTCAATGGGTCTCTGGTGGTCTTCAGGTCTGACCCTGAGTTTATAGATCAGAGATCTGGTGCCCCCCGTCCTGGTCCTAGTCCAGGACCTGGCCCTGGTCCTAGTCCAGGACCTGGCCCTGGCCCTGGTCCTGGTCCTGGTCCTGGCCCTGGTCCTGGTCTTGGACTTGGTCCTGGCCCTGGTCCTGGTCTGGGGGCGGTGGTGACAGAGGGGACCAGGAGTCTCACTATCGTCGTCCTTTCCGCTCCATTGTTTGTGTCCGATGCCCTGAGACCGCCGGGGCTGCTGGGTATTTATGGAAGCTGAATCACTTCCCACTTCACCCTCACTGTGTGTGTGTGTGTGTGTGTGTGTGTGTGTGTGTGTGTGTGTGTGTGTGTGTGTGTGTCTATTTCTGGCAGCAGTGTGTTCTGAGCTGGTGAGACTGAACCAACACCAACAACATGAACAACATCCGCTCCACACACACACACACACACACACACACACACACACACACACACACACACACACACACACACACACTTTTACTGTACCAGAGTATTTTCACAATGTGGCATTAGTACTTCTACTCGAACACAGTATTTCTACATTGTGGTATTAGTACTTTTACTGCAGTAAAGGAGATGAATTCTACCAGCTTGATATAAATCCTCCCAGATGACATTTAAAAGTGACTATGTAATGTTATTATTATTATTGTGATTACTGTGATTACTGTGATTATTATTATTATTGTGATTATTGAGTGTTTGTACAAACAGGCGCTTCCTTCCGGCTGAAGTCAGATTTCTGTTGAACCATTAAAAAGTTTCCGTGAGTCGTTGGAGCGTTGTGATCTCCGCCGGCGGTTAATGTTTGATGACTTTATGTCTTAACGGTTTATCGCCATGGCAACCAGTGACATCAGCAGCTCTATAAGGGGGCGGGGCCTCTCACCTGGAGACGAACACACCTGGTCCGAATGTTTGAACCCTGAAGTTTGTCCTTGAGGAGGAAACAGCCAATCAGAGGAGAGCTTTTCTCCGGTTGCCATGGCGAAGCGCCATGTGACTCAGGTTAAAGTTTAGTTCCTGCCGCAGTTCTAAGGTCAGTTTGGGTGTTTTCACCTGAAGGAGACATTCACACTGAAGCTCTGCACACGATGCGTTCAAGGCCCTTTGATGAGATCAGGAACCCTGGTCTGTAGAAGTATTCTTATACTTCACTGCAGTAAAAGTATGACTACCTCACTGTAAAAGTACTGTATTATAGTACAAGTACTAATACCTCACAGTAAAAGTACTGGTTTGTAATAAAAGTACTAATACTTCACTGTAAAAGTAAAAGTACTGTGTTATAGTAAAAATACTAATACCACACAGTCAGATAAATGTAGTGTCGTAAAAGAAGACGGAGACGATGTTCATGAGTTTTCATGGAGGCTGATTCACAGTTTAAAGTGTACAGAGAATACTTGTAGTACTTCAACAGAATACTGATGATCACTGAGCCCATTTCGTGTAAAAACATCTTGACAGCAGAGGTGGAAGATGTACTCTTTTACTTACACAAAGGTACTTGGAAAGGGTGGACCGGAAACTTCCTGAGCCTTCGTCCTGAGGAGGAGGAGGAGGATGTGTTGCCATGGTGACCGTACGTCACAACAGAGCGTTTATATATAAATATAAAGTCATAAAGTCATAAAGTCATAAAGTCATAGTCATATCAGCTACTTCCCTCAAAGTCTGAACACAACAGATCTCTTTCTACCAGACGAGTACAACTCTTCATTGTTTTATATAGTACTATAGTACTAGTACTGTTAGTACTTTAGTACTGTAGTACTGTGAGTAATAGTACTGGTAGAACTGTTAGTACTGTAAGTACTGTAGTACTGTAGTACTCTGGTACTAGTAGTACCGTAGTATGGTAGTATTGTAGTAATGTAGTACTGTAGTACTGTAGTATTATATTACTGTAGTACTGTAGTATTTTACTATTAGTACTGTAGTACTGTAGTATTGTAGTACTGTAGTACTGTGTCACTGTTAAACCACCAAATAATAAAACTAATTAGTAAACTATAATAATAATAATTGTTTGTCAAGAAAGAAACATTAAGAGAAAATTAATTATTACACAGTTAGAACAAATCAATAAATCAGAAAACAAAAGGAAAATACAAGAATGAAGATCAAATCTAATTAATAAAACATAAAATGGAATTAAAATAGAATAAACAAATGTTATTAATGTTTTATAAATTAGTTCATTGAGATGTTTTATTATTTCACTCTGTAAATGCTCAACGTATAAACTGGTGATGTTGAGTTAATAAGTAATAATTGATTTATTAAGTAGTATTGATCTTTAAATAAGTCTTACTCATGAAACTTCTTAACTCAAGGGCCACTTACGAGTTCGTTCCAGAGCTTTCAGCTGCTTCTCTTGTTCCCACTGAGGTTCTGATTTAAATAATGTTTAGTTTGAGGTCCAAAGATGAGTCAATATGTTGAGAGAGGAGCGATGACAAATATAACGGGTGGTTTTGTTGACTGATGCGTTCTGAAAGCTTAATTTTTGTTTTGCTAGTTTCTTGGTTTCTGGTTCGTTGATCTTCTGTTTGAGAATCGGCACATTCGAATGTTTGCTGATGACTGGGTGATTTTTACAGATGATGACATCACAAATATGTTGGCACAGTAACTCTTTTAATGTTTGTGGATCCAAGATGTTTCATTTTAGCTTTATTGAATCAGAATTTTCTTTTTCCATCAAGGTTTTAAAACGCCAGCCGGTCCAGTAGAAACAGAGTGGAGACAGTAAAACTGGAGTCGGATTCAGCTCATTGATTGGTTGATTGGTTGGTTGATTGGTTGGTTGGTTGATTGGTTGATTGGTTGATTGGTTGATTGGTTGGTTGATTGGTTGATTGGTTGATTGGTTGATTGGTTGATTGATTGATTGATCTCTTTCCCCTCCCTCCTCAGGTTGCTGCCTCCCTGCCCCCCCTCCCCCAGCTCCATCATGCCCATCCTCAAAAACCTCCCAGTGCGCCTGAAAGGCGGCGGACCGACCCTAGAAAACGCTTGGATTCTGCGCAGGATGAGCCTCAACATCACCCCCCACCACAACCCCTTTGACCACGATGGCAACGGCGGCCCCGGTGAGCACTGGTCGCCCGGCAGCTCGCTGCTCGACGGCGATGCGCCGAGGGACCGCAACCCCTTCGAGGATGAGGAAGATGAGAACGAGGCCAACGAGGGGAAAAAGGGAGGCAGAGGTTCAGTGAAGGGATCGTTCAAGTTCAAGTCCCCGCTGAAGACTCTGGGGAAGCTGGGGAAGAACCTGAGACTGTCGGGGAGGAGCAAAGGAAGTGAAACGCCCTCCCCACAGGGGTCGCTGCAAGGAACGCCGTCACCAGCAGAGAAGAAGAAGAGGGGCAGGAGGAGCTCCGAGGGAAGTCTGTTGAGGTAAAGACGGAGAAGATCTGTCAGGACAAAGTGGAATGAGGGAAGAGGAGTTTGTTGAGGTAAAGAAGGATATAATCGTCAGGGAAAGGTAGAACGAGGGAACGAGGGATTAGGGGAGTTTGTTTAGGTTTACATGGACAAGATTCAATTCAGGATTCAAGATCAAGAATATTTAAGAGGTTGTCCGAACAAATAAATACATCATACACAACATAGCACGAGGTCCTACGCTACCATGAATTGTGGAAAAAGAATCTACAGTTATAGTTTGTTTAAAAAAACAATAGCAGATGGAGCAAAAGACGATCTGTTAGTGCAACTGAACCTCGGCCCTGACGGAAGCATCTGGAACTCAACGTGTTAAGTTGTTGAGAGTCCAAAACAATAGTGCTGTTTCACGCCACATAGAGGTTGAAGGTCATTGAAGGTCGCACCAGTAGCATTTTTAAGACTAAGACTACCAAACCAGCAACTCATAGAAAAAGGAAAGGATGGACGCATTAAAACTGTGCAACTTTCTTAAAAAGAACAACCATTGACAAGTCTATGACTGCATAGTTCATAGTGCAACAAACCATCTGGCGGATCAGGTTCGGGGGAAGGGGCCTCCTTAAGAAGTCATTGATAAGACCATGTTCACGAGAACATGTGACTGAATCAAATTAACAGCAGAAGAAAAGTCAATAAAAATCAGTCGTGGTTCTTACTTCCCTCCAGGTGCCTCAGTGCAGATTTACCTCCTCCACTGAACCCCTTTGCCCTGCAGGCAAACTGTAAGGCATCCAACAAGTCATGCACTGTGTGTAAAAATGACAGATTTGATGCTCAAATGTTTTCAGAACGAGGGATGTGAGGGCCACAGGAGGATAATCGTCCAGTGCCAATAGATTCCTTCCACCTTCTCATAACTTTCCGTTGTTCCAAGGAGGACTGGAACAACATACTGTCAGCATCGGGCCTTTCCTCTCTTTAGTACGACAAAGATATTTACGCCTCATCAGTTTTAATCTGACAGCCTGCAGGCTCTTTTCTAAAAATTAGAAAGATCATCTTTAAAAATCAGCAGCTCAGCTTAATTGGACTCTAAATTCCCCGTAGGTGTGAATGTGGGCGTGAATGGTTGTCTGTCTCTATATGTCTGCCCTGCGATGAACTGGCGACCTGTCCAGGTGGACCCTGTCTTCGCCCAATGTCAGCTGGGATCGGCTCCAGCGCCCCGCGACCCTAAAAAGGATAAGCGGTTCGGATAATGGATGGATGGATCTTTAAAATCATAGATGTCAAACCGACAGTTGAATTACATTACATTACATTACATTACATTTAGCAAACGCTTTTATCCAAGGCGACTTACAATAAGTGCATTCAACCAAGGGAGTTCAAACCCAGAACAACAAAAATAAGTGAGAAGAAAGTACAATTTCTCAAGAAAGCCAAACTACCAAGTGCTATGAATAAGAGACATTTAAGTGCTACTAAAGTACTAAGAGAGATACAATTCCAGGTATAGTCGGAAGAGATGCGTTTTTAGTTTGCGGCGGAAGATGTTGAGACTTCCTGCTGTCCTGATGTCATTGGGGAGCTCATTCCACCAATTGGGAGCAGGACAGCGAACAATCGCGATTTTGTTGAGCGGTTAGCTCAGTGACGGAGCTACGAGGCGATTGGCCGATGCAGAGCGGAGTGAGCGGGGTGGGGTGTAAGGTTAGACCATGTCCTGGTGTAAGGTTAGACCATGTCCTGGATGTAGACTGGAGCAGATCTGTTCGCAGCATGGTACGCAAGTACCAATGTTTTGTAACGGATGCGAGCAGCCACCGGTAACCAGAGAAGAGAGCAGCAGAGGAGTGAGGGTGAGTTTAGGTTGAAGACCAGTCGAGCTGCTGCATTCTGGATGAGCTGCAGAGGTCGGATGGCACCAGCAGGTAGACCTGCAGGAGGGAGTTACAGTAGTCTAGGCCGGAGATAACCAGAGCCTGTACCAGAACCTGCGCCGCCTTGTGGGTGAGAAGAGGACGGATTCTCCTGATGTGGTGCAGCATGTACCGACAGGACCGAGTTGTTGCAGCGATGCTGGCAGTGAGGGAGAGATGACTGTCGAGTGTCACACGAGGTTCCTAGAAGTCAGGGTTGGGGCTAACACGGAGTTGTTGAAGGTGATAGTCAGCTCATGGGTGGGAGAGCCTTTCCCTGGAAGGAACAGTAGTTCAGTCTTGTCAGGATTAATCTTCAGGTGGTGTGCGGACATCTACTGAGAGATGTCGGTCAGACAGGCAGAGATTCGTGCTGCTACCGGTGTTTCAGTTTGGGGAAACGAGAGGATTAGTTGGGTGTCATCAGCGTAGCAGTGGTAGGAAAAGACATGTGAGCGAATGACAGAGCCGAGAGAGTTGGTGTACAGAGAGAAGAGGATTTGTTTAACTCTTCTACCAATTCAGCATCAGCTTTCTCAGGATAAAATACTTTCCGTCCTTATTCTGCATCCCAACCATGGACTTGATTCCCTTCCAAGCCAACCTTGAGTGCCCTTCATTCAGCTCAACCACAAGGGTTATTTGTTAAGATGATGAAGGATGAGAGTTTGTTGAGGTAAAAAGGGATGATCTTAAGGTAAAGAGGAATAGAGTTTATGATGTTGGGAGTTTGTCGATTTGTCAAACCATTGGGGTTTTGGGATCAGGGGAATCTGGTAGGTTCAGAGGGATGATTGAGTTTAAGACATAAAGGGACCAGGGTGGTTGTTGAGCTACAAAGGTATGATGAGAGTTTGTTAAGGTATTAAGGGATAGGCAAAGTTTGTAAAGTTAAAGGGAGATCGAGGTAATTAGGGATTACATTTGTCAAGGTGAACTGTGACCAGCGGAATATGGGAGTTAAGGTAAAGAGGGATAATGAGAGTTTGTCAAAGTAAAAATGGATGGTGGGAGTTTGTTAAGGTAAAATGTGATGTTGGGAGGTTGTCTAGGCTAAGAGAAATAATTGATGTTTAGGGATCAGGGGAATCTGGGAGGTTAAAGAGGGCTGATGGGAGTTTGTTGAGATATAAAGAGACATGGGTGGTTTGTTGAGATAGAAGTATGATGATAGTTTGTTCAGGTAAAGAGGGATTCGTACAGTCAAAGAGGGATCAAGGTAATTATGGATTCAATTTGGCAATTACCAGAAATGATGGGATTTTGTGAAGTTATAGAGTAAATAAAGTAAAAGGGATCAAATTTGTCAAGGTGAAGGGGGACTGAGGGACGATGGGATTTTGCTGAAGTAAAGATGGACACGGTATGGCTCGAGGGAGGGTGGGTCTTTAGTTTGAAGGCATTAAGGAACTATGAGAGTTTGCTGAGATGAACTTGGGTGAGGATGGGGTTTGTTGGCTCATGTCCTCCTCCGTGCTCCTCCCAGGTTTGCAGGAAAATACCGCGACACCCTCGGCTCCCGTAAGGAGTCGATCACCAACGGAGAGCTGAACTGCTCGGAGAGCGAGTGCGACTCCACCAGCCGCCGCCTGTCCTTCATGAAGATGGTGGGCCTGGGCAAGACGAAGAAGGAGTCCATGAACGACCACTCGTCCCTGGGCCCCGAGGAGCAGCCGGTGGAGGAGGAGGCGGTGGAGGAGGTGAAACCCAGAGAGCCGCTGTCAGGTAAGAGGAGTCACCTCCGTCGGCCCACTCACAGATTAGCGTGTGAATGTAGAGAGTTCTTATTTGAAGCAGGAAACTTCAGCACAGAACTGTAACGTAAAAGCTTGTTGATCTTTTATCAGAGGACATTTTGAGGATTTGACCCCGAGGATGAAGGTGTGTTATTAGGTTTTCAAGTTGTCCGTCCGTCCATTCTCATTACTGCGATATCTCACGGCACAAACATCCACCTGGACTCAGGGATGAACTGATTAGAGTTTGGAGGGCAAAGGTCACTGTAACCTCATAAAAAACGTTTTTGGCCATAATTCAAGAATTCATCTGCTTATTATGACAATTTCACACAAATGTCTAACTGGATAAAATGCTGAAGGAAATGTAAACGACGAATTCAAACACGAGCCGGTAATTCTAGTTAATCATGCAGCCAATAACGAAGCATCCACTCGGTCCTGAGGAACTGAGACCTGAACCACAACCGAAGCTGGATCGGATCCAAATGATTCTGATTGGGTCCATTTGTCTCGTAGTGAGTGGATGTGCTTGGCTCAGGTCCAGTTACCCTCCGGTTGATCCAGATTGTGATGCTCTTTAGTGAAAACCTTGGGTTGGATCCGGTTCCAGTTCAAAAGCACTTTTCCGGTAGAGTCATGTGATCAAAGTAGATCTCAAGCTGTGATTGTTTTGTTGGAGTTCATAGCTTCTCTGGAGCTGCTCCTCAGAAGATGGAGGTGAGAACTGTGATGTGTGTTGGTTGTCTATAACCTCTGAAAGCTTTCACTGCATGAGGAACGATCACAGACGACTGAGGAGGAGGAGCTGGTGGTTTTGTGTCATTTCAGCTAATGAAGTAGGAATTATTTAGTAAAGATAACGAGGACAGATTTAGTTTGAAGGTATTTCCCAGAGAAGAAGGTGGACTCTGTCTCAGTTTGTTTTCATACCACCGACTGATCTTATCAACGTCTATTTTAGACCCCAACAACGAGCACGGAGAGACAGACGGGTCAGTGAAGGTGACTTTGAGAAGTTCTAATTCTCCATTAGTGTGTGTGTGCGTGTGTGTGTGTGTGTGTGTGTGTGTGTGTGTGTTTACTGCTGTTGTGGGGACATAGATCTGTTGACACAGTCACATTGTGGGGACTCGCCTTCCTTTTGAGGACTAACGTTACGTCCTCAAAACGTAAATCATTACATGTTCGGGTGAAGCCTTGGTTTAAGGTTATGGTGATGATGGAAACATGACTGTGTGTGTGTGTGTGTGTGTGTGTGTGTGTGTGTGTGTGTGTGTGTGTGTGTGTGTGTGTGTGTGAGTGATATCATAAGTATCGGGCCGGTCCTGGAAACTGGAAAGTTTCTAAGGACGTCTATTGTTTATCGCACCCTGTTTACTCTGCTATTTTGTAATGATTCAAGTGTGTGTGTGTGTGTGTGTGTGTGTGTGTGTGTGTGTGTGTGTGTGTGTGTGTGTGTGTGTGTGTGTGTGTGTTCAGTTCCTCCACACCCTTGTTTACATGTTAAAACACTTGTATAACTCCCACTGTCTCAAACTGGGACTGAATATATATACATATACATATACATGTATATATATTTATATATGTATATATATTTATATATGTATATATATATCACACTGAGCTGCTGAAAACAGAAATGTTGCCAATTAATGTGTTCTGTTGATTGATTAATCAATTAAGAAATCCTGGTTCTGGATTCTGATTCAATACCTCAGCTGACATACATCCATTTTTTTACTTTATTCTACAATTTTCAGAATTTTTGTTGTTGTTCATATATGTTTATATGTTTAGTCAAAGTTTAGTTAATAAATAATAATGTCGGCGGTGAAGAATGTTAAACGTTGTGATGAACCCTTCATGCTACAGACGTCTGTACTTAAAGGGCCGGCGTCTCCGTGGTGACGACAGTCAGCTGTTATTAGTGTCATCACACAGAATGTCACATCTAGTTAAAGGGTAGAGAGTCCTCAGAGTCCTCAGAGTCCTCAGAGTCCTCAGAGTCCTCAGAGACCTCAGAGTCCTCAGAGTCCTCAGAGACCTCAGAGACCTCAGAGTCCTCAGAGACCTCAGAGTCCTCAGAGTCCTCAGAGACCTCAGAGTCCTCAGAGTCCTCAGAGACCTCAGAGTCCTCAGAGACCTCAGAGTCCTCAGAGTCCTCAGAGTCCTCAGAGTCCTCAGAGTCCTCAGAGACCTCAGAGTCCTCAGAGACCTCAGAGTCCTCAGAGAGACCTCAGAGACCTCAGAGAGACCTCAGAGACCTCAGAGACCTCAGAGAGACCTCAGAGACCTCAGAGACCTCAGAGTCCTCAGAGTCCTCAGAGTCCTCAGAGACCTCAGAGAGACCTCAGAGACCTCAGAGACCTCAGAGAGACCTCAGAGTCCTCAGAGTCCTCAGAGACCTCAGAGAGACCTCAGAGACCTCAGAGACCTCAGAGAGACCTCAGAGACCTCAGAGACCTCAGAGTCCTCAGAGACCTCAGAGAGACCTCAGGGGTCCTCAGAGTCCTCAGAGTCCTCAGAGACCTCAGAGTCCTCAGAGACCTCAGAGTCCTCAGAGACCTCAGAGAGACCTCAGGGGTCCTCAGAGTCCTCAGAGTCCTCAGAGACCTCAGAGTCCTCAGAGTCCTCAGAGACCTCAGAGACCTCAGAGACCTCAGAGACCTCAGAGAGACCTCAGAGACCTCAGAGACCTCAGAGTCCTCAGAGAGACCTCAGGGGTCCTCAGAGTCCTCAGAGTCCTGGAGCTTTAACAGCATTATATACATCTGGTTATATTGTTTAAGACGAGACGCTCAGAGCTAAAACATTGTTTTACTGCTCTCATCAATTCAGAGATTTTGGTCTATGTTTTTTATTTTTTATTAATGTGTTGACCCTCTTCACCTGTAGAGTCTTCTTCATGTCTGTAATTTAACTAAACATCTCTTTAATAAATGAGTTTGTTCTCAGACTCTGATCCATAAATCTCCACTTCAGTAGCTCTTACATCACCAAACTTTACTCTTTACTTCTGGAAGAGATTCTGGAGCTTTCTACAGAGGGGTTTGTTCACACGGCACTCAGAGACTCATTTATACACATTTATTAATAAGACATGGAGGACATGGATTTATTTTTGCCGTCTGTTAACAGTATTTCATGATTCATGGAGTAAAACAAAGCGACATCATAAACTCTCTCTGTAAAATCCTTTGACTCTAATGTTTCAACAACATGAAACAAGAATTTATAACCCTAAATAATCCAATGTTCACATTTATGTTCTGGAAATGTTTGAAAATCAGCAATAAGATAAAGTATCATTTGGATAATTTATTTTCAGAGAACTTGTAATAAAAATAAGTATCGTCTTAGTGTCAGTAATCAGATGGGAAGCTTCATGTAATAACGACAGAGAAGCTTCTGATGTTCAGGTGAGAACTTGTTTTCAGACGCTGCTGAACCTCCGTATCAGCACATTGTGTGTGTGTGTGTGTGTGTGTGTGTGTGTGTGTGTGTGTGTGTGTGTGTGTGTGTGTAAACAGGCTAAACGAGTCAGCTGTTGGTACCTGCATCACCGTTATGTACCGTTGACACACGGACCTGCTGGGTCACATGATCGTGTTTGGTTGGTTTTCATTGGTCGACAGACAGCTGATGGGCTTCTTGGTACTTAAATCCTCCGTTTGGTTTGTTGTCTGTTCGTCAGCTGGAGTAGGATTAGTCAGTGCATACATAAATAATAAATAATGGTGGGTTTATGGTCCTCCCATCAGATGTTTCTCCCCAACACTTTAAAAGTCTTCTGATCCATAAAACATTCTGATCATGCAGAGAAACTGCTCCTGGGAAAGCTGTCTCACTATTTATGTGATATTAGATCATGTGTAAGAATCATGTTGATGTTGTTGATAGTCCAGATGAAGCTGTTTAATGTAAAGTAACTAATTACATTTACTCAAGTACTGTACTTAAAAACAAATTATGATTCTTGTACTTCTTATAGTATTTCCATTTTTTGTTACTTTCTTCTCCTTAACCAGCAGCCACATTAACATGATGAACACACTGATGCATCAATAATTATAATACAATAATATAATACATATTATCCTGAAACTTTCTGGATTTCTACCCTGTGGTGTTACTGCTTTTACTTTACTTAAAAATCTAAGTACTTCCTCCACCAGCGTATTTTTAGTATGTTGAAGAATCACTTGTAAAGTAACTGGTCTATAAGTAACTATAATAATAATAAAATATCAGAGTGAACCAAATGTAGTGGAGAAAACATGAAGTAGCATAAAACAAAGTGTAAAAGGAAAGTTTCCGGCCTTTTGTTGAGCGACCTCAGTTTGACTCTCTGATTGTTGTTGTTTTCATGCATTCTGGTTTCTTGTGTGAGCGTGAAGCTCTGAAGCCTGAAGACAGATGAACATCAGCGTTCTGCTCCGGAGGAATGTAGCAGAGCATCAAACATCTTCAGCACGAACTTATTCACCCTGTCCAGGTGGACCCTGTCCAGGTGGACCCTGTTCAGGTGAACCCTGTCCAGGTGGACCCTGTCCAGGTGGACCCTGTTCAGGTGAACCCTGTCCAGGTGGACCCTGTCCAGGTGGACCCTGTTCAGGTGAACCCTGTCCAGGTAGACCCTGTCCAGGTGGACCCTGTCCAGGTGGACCCTGTCAGGTGGACCCTGTTCAGGTGAACCCTGTCCAGGTGGACCCTGTCCAGGTGGACCCTGCCTTCACCCAATGTCAGCTGGGACCAGCTCCAGCGCCCCCAACCCTGAATAGGATAAGATAGGGATAGGATCGGATAAGCATGTGTGTGTGTGTGAGTGTGAGTGTGAGTGTGTGTGTGTGTGTGTGTGTGTGTGTGAGAGTGTGTGTGTGAGAGTGTGTGAGTGTGTGTGTGAGTGTGAGTGTGAGTGAGTGTGTGTGTGTGTGTGTGTGTGTGTGTGTGTGTGTGAGAGTGTGTGTGTGTGTGTGTGTGTGTGTGTGTGTGTGTGTGTGTGTGTGTGTGTGTGTGTGTGTGTGTGTGTGTGTGTGTGGGAGAGAGAGAGAAACAGCTGGGATGTTTTGTGGTTTAGACCCACATGGAGAAGAGGTATTATGAAATCAAATATTTGTCCGATCTTCTGTTTATAGAACATTGTGTTCTCTCCTCTTGACCTCTTGACCTCTGTGTCTGTGTTTGTGTGTCTGACAATGAATGTGTCTGTACACATCTGTACACATCTGTACACATCTGTACACATCTGTACACACTCTCAGTAGGGATGTGGTGCCACACAAATGAAGTCGTGATCTGATGAAGCGTCATCATCTGCATAAAAACTAATATAAAATCATGAATCATCACCGAACCAGATGGAGGAACCACCCCTCTGAATGATGAAGATGATACATAACGGGTACCGATACATAACGGGTACCGATACATAACGGGTACCGATACATAACGGGTACCGATACATAACGGGTACCGATACATAACGGGGTACCGATACATAACGGGTACCGATACATAACGGGGTACCGATACATAACGGGGTACCGATACATAACGGGTACCGATACATAACGGGTACCGATACATAACGGGTACCGATACATAACGGGTACCGATACATAACGGGTACCGATACATAACGGGGTACCGATACATAACGGGGTACCGATACATAACGGGTACCGATACATAACGGGTACCGATACATAACGGGTACCGATACATAACGGATACCGATACATAACGGGTACCGATACATAACGGGTACCGATACATAACGGGTACCGATACATAACGGATACCGATACATAACGGGTACCGATATCCACACATGAGATAGCAGTGAGCTCCACGTTACATCTGATTATCTTCACCAGCTGTAACGTGGAGTTTTGTTTGATTTAAGGCAATATCGCTCAGCCTTTTATTCAAAACACATTATTATGTGTTTATGCTGAAGACAATTATCCACATTATGTTCTCTAACAGAAATACATGCTTGGTCATTGTTGTTTTTCCCACTTCGGTCACCAGTACATGACTGACCTCTCTTTGACCTTCAGATCGTCTCCAGTTTCTGTTCACGGTCAAGAGAAGGTCGGAGTGATGAAAGGCTTAACGTTAAGATGTGAATCCCCCTCACAGACTCCTGCTGTGTTCATTAATCTCAGATCATATTCCCTCAGATCATATTCCCTCAGATCATCATGCAGGTCTGAACTAGACGGTGAAACAGGAAGTCCTCTTTAGAGACTCTTAGAACCCAAACACACTCAGCTCAGCCCTCCTCCAGCTCAGTGCTGGTAGATGAGGGATGTATTGATTATTAGAAGAGAGATTATTAAAGAGGGATTTAAATCAACTTTGACCAGAAAACTCCTGAATGTAGAATTAAATATGAAGATATAATAGTACGTATGTTTATGTATTTGTATATGTCCAGAAGGTAGAAATCTACGGCTGAATGTTCTCATCGTCTCATGTCTTTGTATCGACTTCTCAACCCATTCAATGAATTGAGTTTAATAATCATATAAATATTCTGTTTTGTTAAACTGTAACATAATTATCTTTGTGTTTCAGACTTTTAGACTTTAGACTTTATTTGAGGAGTCCAGCTTTGTGTTAGCGCTGTGTTAGCATGATGCTGCTCATGGACGCTGTGTTAGCATGATGCTGCTCATGGACGCTGTGTTAGCATGATGCTGCTCATGGACGCTGTGTTAGCATGATGCTGCTCATGGACGCTGTGTTAGCATGATGCTGCTCATGGACGCTGTGTTAGCATGATGCTGCTCATGGACGCTGTGTTAGCATGATGCTGCTCATGGACCCTGTGTTAGCATGATGCTGCTCATGGACGCTGTGTTAGCATGATGCTGCTCATGGATGCTGTAT
>JACSYO010000722.1:0-10000 GCA_016806645.1 Ophiodon elongatus | reverse complement strand
CGTCTCCATGACAACCGCCGCCCTGATGTCACTTCCTGTCCCGCCTCTGTCCATCGTGTGACGTGATTCAGTCGGTGATTGAGATGATCAAAGAGTATTTTACAGTAAACGTGTCTCATCTGAACCTCCGGTGTGAGGATGTTTAACACTGTGACCTCTGACCTCTGACCTCTGACCTCTGACCCAGAGCTCCTCACTGACACAGGAACCAGACCAGGAACATGAAAGACTCAGATGTTGAGTTCAAAGCCGAGATGTTCCCCTCACATTGTTCTGTTTATAGAGAAGATCTTCCTCTGGGCTCCCTGAGTGTGTGTGTGTGTGTGTGTGTGTGTGTGTGTGTGTGTGTGTGTGTGTGTGTGTGTAGGTGTGTGTGTAGGTGTGTGTAGGTGTGTGTGTGTAGGTGTGTGTAGGTGTGTGTGTGTGTGTCTGTAGGTGTGTGTGTGTGTGTGTAGGTGTGTGTAGGTGTGTGTGTAGGTGTGTGTGTGTGTGTAGGTGTGTGTAGGTGTGTGTGTAGGTGTGTGTGTGTGTGTGTGTAGGTGTGTGTAGGTGTGTGTGTGTGTCTCTTCCTGGATGAACATCTGGAGGCCTCACATCTCTCTCACTAACACACAGCATTAACTGCCATGTGTGGGCTTTTATTTTGAAAGAGTAGCCCTCAGCTCTGATACGACTTCCTGTCTTACTCAGTGTGTGTGTGTGTGTGTGTGTGTGTGTGTGTGTGTGTGTGTGTGTGTGTGTGTGTGTGTGTATGTGTGTGTGTGTGTGTGTGTGTGTGTGTGTGTGTGTGTATGTGTGTGTGTGTGTGTGTGTACTTCCTGCAGTGTGTACTATCTGGCCCTCTGCAGTATGCTGATGAATCATATTTCCTGTCTGAATCTCCAGCGTCTGTTTCTAGTTTGACTCCATGAAAACTTTATTATATATTTATATTTATTTATTGACTTCATGTTGTCGTTCGTCCTTTTCTTTCAAGATGTGATGCTGTTCAAGGTTCCTCAGTAAAAGTACTTATACCATACTGTAAAGATACTCCTTCACAGTAAAAGTACTCATACCATAAATTAAAGATACTCCTTCATAGTAAAATAACTTATCCATAAAGTAAAGGTACTCCTTCACAGTAAAAGTACTAATACCATAAAGTAAAGGTACTCCTTTACAGTAAAAGTACTAATACCATAAAGTAAAGGTACTCCTTCACAGTAAAAGTACAACGGTTTAGTGAGACTGATGACATCATGTGGTCTCCTGTCAGTCTGGATGATGTCATCGCTCTGCTGCTGTGACATCATCACTGACATCACAGAGGCTCCTCCCTCACTGACCTCAGCCTGCGTGCTGCGTCCCTCAGGCTGGACTGACAGGTTCCCACCAACACCCTGCTGTCCTTCATCATCTTCATCATTGTCATCAACTATAAAAACAGCTCTTCCTTTTTCTACTTCATATTTTAGATCCTTTTAACATCTTAGCTTGACTTCATCTCTCATGTCGACAACAGCATTAATAAATCTATGACATCATTCTGACTCAACTCTCCATTCAATAAGAACACGAACATGTAGATGAAAGTGAAACCTAACTCCATCGGTCACTGAATCTCACTCACTGTTCCTTTAAATGAATAATAAAAATGGCCGCCTGTTGGTCTCCTGAACGTCTCCTGAGCTGAAGCTCTGCTCCTCCTTCAGTCCTGGAGATCCTGCAGCTGGTGAAGAAGCGAGACTTCCTGTTGGCTGACACTCACATCCTGGAGCTGGAGCAGGAGTGCAACGAGTCCTCGGCGGCCGAGCGCGGCGCAGCGCCGCCGCCGGAGGACACTGCCGCCGCCGCCGCCGGGGTGAAGGACGGCGGGCGGAGGAAGGCCAAGGATGTGGAACTGCTGTACGAGGAGCTGCAGAAGGAGCTGTGGGCCGTCGTCAGGGAGTCACTGCGCTCCCCCACGGCCGGGCCCAACCTGGGCCTGGTGGTGCAGGTGAGGGTGGAGGAGGGCCTGGTGGTGCAGGTGAGGGTGGAGGAGGGCCTGGTGGTGCAGGTGAGGGTGGAGGGGGGCCTGGTGGTGCAGGTGAGGGTGGAGCATGGTCATCACAAGTGCTGGTGCCTTCAGGGCAGTCAGGTGAAAGTAGAGACTCTCGTGTTAAACTTCTGACCTCACCTGTTCGTCTGTCTGCTCAGGTGCTGCAGCAGGAGGAGCAGGCCGATAAAGACTGGGCCCTCGGCGAGGCCCCCGGGGGCCCGAGGCCCCGCCGTCTGAAGCAGCGGTGGCGGGAGGCTGTGGAGGAGGCGGCCGATGGCTCCCTGCCTCAGAGGGCGGAGGTCACGGCCGGGGAGCTGGTGGGCTACCTGGACCGGCTCCGGGCCCGCGTGGTGGAGGACCTGGGGGCCGCCAAGAGGAACGTGGTCTCCATCTACCCCGAGGAGTACCAGCCCTTCCAGGTGAGACCACACACCCGGGTCCCGTTTACTAAGAACCTCATCCTGACACTGGACACACACTTTAACCTTTGACCTCTCAGGTGTACGTGCAGAGCTACCACCAGGCGGTTGCTAGGCGACTGGCATCCATCACCGACAACCAGCTGGAGATCACAGACATCTACTCCCTGTTGGACTGGCTGCACAACATCTACAACAGGTACATGTACAACAGGTACACATATACAACAGGTACAACATCTTCAACAGGTACAACATCTTCAACAGGTACAACATGTACAACAGGTACATGTCCAACAGGTACACATATACAACAGGTACACATATACACATATACAACAGGTACACATATCCAACAGGTACACATATACAACAGGTACACATATATAACAGGTACACACTGCCACTCTGTCACACCCACCTCGTCAGCTCATCACACTCACCTGTCCACCCTACTGAACCCACTCCCTTCAGTATTTAAGTCACAGCTTCCCACACACTCACGGCCCGATTGTTCTCCGCATTATGGCAGACCTTCCAGCTCTTACCCTCAGACTGATTTCCCGTTGCCGACCCTGCCTATTCGGACTTCCCTGTCTTGCTTCTGCCCCGGTAAACTGCCCTAGCTTCCTTCCGATCCTTCTCTGACGAGCTGCGCAAGGTCTTCGGGGTGGTGTCCATGGGACCGTACCCACATCCCTCGACGGCCTCATTAAGATAACCACCAGAGTGGATCGTCATATCCAGGTCAGGCGGCTGACGAAGCGCCGGGAACAGCCCAGCCGAAACCCACCTTCTCGTTTCAATCATCCGACAACCCCGGACTATACGCCCACCCACTTGCCTCCTCGAGAGACCGAATCCATGCGAGTGGGGCGTACTGGATTTTCCACGGAGGAACGAGAGCGGCGTCGTCGGGGAAGTCTCTGCATCTACTGTGGCCAGGCCAGCCCGGGCTCTCCAGTAAACAAGGAGGTACTGGTGAGCCGAGAAAGTCCCCGATCCTCCTCATTCCAAAGACCCCTTTTCAACACCAAGCTACTTCTACCCAGGGGTCACCAGACGGTTTCCACCTTCCTGGATTCGGGAGCGGACGTGTTCTTTATTGACGAGTTGGGGACCGCATTCCGCTTTCCCAGCTGGTTCCGGCCACCGCCCTTAATGGTCCTCTTCTGGGGAGGGTGACACACCAGACTGTTCCAGTTCACCTGCTCCTGTCCGGCAACCACCACGAGACCCTCCGCTTCTACATTCTGCAGACTCCTCGTATTCCTGTCATTCTGGGATACCCCTGGCTGCGTCAACACAACCCCAACATTGACTAGACTACAGGGGCCTTTTGGGGTTGGAGTCACTCCTGTCACCAGGTCTGCCTGAAACAAGCCGCCGCACCACAGGGTTGACGCCTGAACTTACAGGAGTTCCCGCCGAGTACTTGGACTTCCAGGAAGTATTCAACAAATCTAAGGCCATGTCTCTGCCTCCCCAGCGTTCTTATGATTGTGCCATCGACCTTCATCCTGGTATGTTCCCACCTAGGGGACGCCTCTACTCCCTGTCTGCTCCTGAAAGAGAGGCGATGGACAAGTACATCAACGACTCCCTAGCTACCGGTCTCATCCGGCCCTCATTATCTCCTGCAGGGGCTGGGTTCTTCTTCATGGGGAAGAACGACAAAACCCTCAGACCCTGCATCGACTACTGGGGTTTGAATGAGATCACAGTGAAGAACCGGGACCCTCTGCCCTTTATCATGATGGCCTTTGAACTACTTCAAGGAGCCACCATCTTTTCCAAGCTTGACCTCCGCAATGCCTATCACCTGGTCCGGATTAGAGAGGGGGATGAGTGGAAGACGGCATTCAACACACCCAATGACGTGCTCCGGGACATGTTGGATCGGCACGTATTTGTATACCTCGATAATATCCTGATATTCTCCAAGACCCAAGAGGAACACGTTCACCACGTCCAAGCCATATTCCAACAGCTAATGGAGAACTCTCTTTTTGTGAAGGCAGAGAAGTGCGACTTTCACATCTCCACCGTTTCATTCCTGGGATATATCGTTTGCCATGGCAGCATCAAAATGGACCCCGCGAAGGTTGCTGCCATCGCTACCTGGTCTGTCCCGAACTCCCGCAAGCAGCTTCAGTGTTTCCTGGGGTTCGCCAACTGCTATAGAAGGTTCATCCGGAATTACAGCTCGGTCGCTTCCCCACTCACAGCCCTCACCTCCTCCATGATTTCCTTCCTTTGGACTTCTGCAGCAGAGGAGGCCTTTCAGAACCTTAAGTCCAGGTTCACCTCAGCATCCATCCTCCAAGTTCCAGACCCTGATAGATAATTTGTGATGGAGGTGGATGCCTTCGACGTGGGGGTTGGGGCCGTCCTGTCCCAACGCTCCGCTGCTGACCAGAAACTCCATCCCTGCGCCTTTTTCGCTCGTCGGCTTTCCCCCGCCGAGAGAAACTATGACATTGGCAACCGGGAACTACTAGCGGTGAAGCTGGCCCTGGAGTGGCGTCACTGGCTGGAGGGGACCAAACTCCCATTCCTGGTTTGGACCGACCATAAGAACCTTGAGTACAGCCAAACAGCCAAGAGACTCAATTCTCGAGAGGCCAGGTGGTCTCTATTCTTCACACTGTTCCACTTCACCCTGTCCATCGCCCCGGGTCCCGCAATTGTAAGCCTGATGCTCTTTCCCGTCAGTTCCTGGGGAGGGAGGAACCTACCTCTGGCACCTCTTTCATCCTTCCTGACTCCTGCTGAGTCGCTGTCCTCATCTGGGAGATTGAGGAATCAGTGCGGGTCGCGACTGAAGGTCAAGCCGGTCCCAGCGCGTGTCCTCCTAACCGACTGTTCGTCCCTCAGGCCCTTCGGTCCGACGTCCTCCGGTGGGCCCACTCTAAACTTACCTGCCACCAGGCACCAAAGGACCCAGGATGCTCTGCAGCAGCGCTTCTGGTGGGCCTCGCTCAACGAGGACACCAGGGAATTCATCAATGCCTGCCCAGTCTCCAATCAACACAAGCCTTCTCACCAGGCCCCGGCCGGTCTTCTACAGCCTCTTCCAGTGCCTCATCGTCCGTAGTCCCACATCTCCTTGGACTTTATCACTGGGCTACCACCATCTTAGGGCCACACCGCCATCCTGACAGTGGTCGACAGGTTTAGCAAGCTGGCTCATTTTATTCCTCTGCCCAAACTCCCGTCAGCTAAGGAGACGGTAGAAATCGTCTCCCTGCACGTTTTCCGACTGCATTCGACGTAGTCTCCGACCGAGGTCCTCAGTTTACCTCCATCTTCTGGAGGGAATTCTGCGCTCTTCTGGGGGCCACCACCACATTGCACTCCAGCCCCCATCTACCAGGTGGTTCAGAAGGTGTGGCTGTCAACCCGGGACCTACCCTTAATTCATCAGGCCCTGCGAGATCGAGAGGATCATCAATCCCAGCGGCAGTGAGGCTCAAGCTCCCCAGATCCATGCGCATCCATCCCACGTTCCACGTATCCAGGGTCAAACCTGTCCCGGAGAGTCCCTTGGTGCCGGCTGCTCCTCCTCCTCCGCCCCCTCGCCTCATCGAAGGAGGTCCTGTCTACTCGGTTCATTGTCTGCTTCGCTCCCGCCGCTGGGGGCGAGGTCTTCAGTACCTGGTCGAGTAGGAAGGATATGGTCCAGAGGAGAGGCAACGGGTTCCAGCTCGGAACATCTGCGATCCTCGACTCATCGCCAGGTTTCATCAGCAGCACCCAGACCGGCCTTCCAGGACTAGAACGCCTGCCGGGAACACCCAGCAGGCTCCCAGTTCAGACAAGGAGGGTCTTTCCTCCAGTGCCGAGGAACCTGTGGCTGTGGATTCTGACTCTGTGGCCTCGGAGGAGTTCCAACAAACTCTATTCAGCTCCTGTTTCCTGGGGTCAAAACTCAGGATTAGTTCTTCAAAAGGTTCCTCTGGAGACGTTAGTCATGTGGTGTGTATGTGTGTGTGTGTGGTTTTGTTTCAGGGACGTCCTGGGGACCGTGTGCATCACGAGTCCCTTCAGCCGTTCTGAGCTGAGTCCTCTGCTTCCTCCAGAGACGCTGGACCGGCTGGAGCTGGACTGTCTCAACTCAGTGAGGGTGAGACGCTTTATTCATGAGGAGATGTTCACGCTTTATTCATGAGGAGATGTTCACTGTATCGTTGGGCTTCAGAGAGAAAGAGATGAGTTTAGGTCCAGAACCTGTCTTTAAATTTTAGTTCCCCCTTCGTAAGAAAGTCTGCGTTGTTTTATGAAACAAGATTAGATGAAATAAGATGAGATAAGACAAGATGAGATGAGATAAGATGAGATGAGAAAAGATAATCCTTTATTTGTCCTGCAGAGGGGACATTTACAGGATTTACAGCAGCAGAGGGTAAAGTGCAAACAAGAGACAGAGTACAAAGAAACAAGTGTTATAAATAAGCAAATAAACAATAAAAAACAGTAATAGAAAAACAGTAAAGAATCCACAATAACTGAAATATTATCTAAACAGACAGAATAACTATTATATCTATATACACAGTATTTACACTGCTCAGGTTTCAGGAAGCAGTCAGCCAGGGTTGACTTACTTGTCGACGGTCTGAAGGAAACGTGTTTAAAGCTTAAAGGTGCGTTTGTTTCGCCCCCTGGCTCCTCCCTCTGCAGGCTAAAGTGACCACGGAGCTGAGCCAGGTCCTGGACGAGGAGGAGAGGAGGTGGATGGAGACGCTGCACATCGAGGAGTACCACATCACTCTGGCCAAGACCGTCATACAGGTAGCCCCTCCCCCTCCTCTGTTACCATGGTTACTGCAGGTGTCTTAGATAAAGGTATTGAATCATTACATAAAGGTGTGTTTTTATACGATGAGTGTTTTCTGAGAGGTTCCTTCAGCTGCAGTCAAAGAACAAACATCGAGCACTTCCTGTTCTCACACACACACACACACACGCGCACGCGCACGCGCACGCGCACGCGCACGCACACACACACACACACACACACACACACACACACACACACTGAACCAGCTGCTGTCCTCTAGTGGCCACAGAAAGTACAACAAGAGGAACAAGCTCACACAGGAACAGGTTTCACGTGTCCATGTAAAATGGACCGCGTGTCCTTGAACACACCATCAGGCATGATGAGATGATCATGTGATCACATGATCACGTGATCACATGATCACGTGATCATGTGATCACATGATCATGAAGTGATCTGCAGGTTGATTTTCATAGAAACAAGTGAAATAAAACTGGAATCAAAGGCAACATTATGAGTGAAATCTGTAGAAAACAACAAGCGTTACATTCAAGTTCAGTCTATAATTTATATATTATGAATAAAATATGTATATTTATACGACGTGTGTCAGTGAATACTGTATGCATGAATTTTAAAATAACATAAACACATTTGTGTTTGATAGATTAAAACTTCTCACCGTGTTTCTTATATATTCTGGCTTCTTTCAGAATAACTATAATAACTATAATAAATATAATAACTAATAACTATAATAACTATAATAAATATAATAACTAATAACTATAATAACTATAATAAATATAATAACTAATAACTATAATAAATATAATAACTATAATAACTATAGTAACTATAATAAATATATAATAACTATAGTAACTATAATAACTGTAATAACTATAATAACTATAATAACTGTAATAACTATAATAACTATAATAACTATAGTAACTATAATAACTATAATAACTATAATAACTATAGTAACTATAATAACTATAGTAACTATAATAACTATAATAACTATAATAAATATAATAACTATAGTAACTATAGTAACTGTAATAACTATAGTAACTATAATAAATATAATAACTATAGTAACTATGATGTAATAACTATAGTAACTATAATAACTATAATAACTATAGTAACTATAATAACTATAGTAACTATAATAACTATAATAACTATAATAACTATAGTAACTATAGTAACTATAATAACTATAGTAACTATAGTAACTATAATAACTATAATAACTATAGTAACTATAGTAACTGTAATAACTATAGTAACTATAGTAACTATAATAACTATAGTAACTATAGTAACTATAGTAACTATAGTAACTATAATAACTATAGTAACTATAGTAACTATAGTAACTATAATAACTATAATAACTATAATAACTATAGTAACTATAATAACTATAGTAACTATAATAACTATAGTAACTATATAACTATAATAACTATAATAACTGTAGTAACTATAATATAATAACTATAGTAACTATAATAACTATAATAACTATAGTAACTATAATAACTATAATAACTATAGTAACTATAATAACTATAATAACTATAATAACTATAGTAACTATGATTAATAACTTAGTAACTAACAAACAATAATAACTATAATAACTATAATAACTATAGTAACTATAATAACTATAGTAACTATAATAACTATAATAACTATAGTAACTATAATAACTATAATAACTATAGTAACTATAATAACTATAGTAACTATAATAACTATAATAACTATAGTAACTATAATAACTATAATAACTATAGTAACTATAATAACTATAATAACTATAGTAACTATAGTAACTATAGTAACTATAATAACTATAATAACTATAATAACTATAGTAACTATAATAACTATAATAACTATAGTAACTATAATAACTATAATAACTATAATAACTATAATAACTATAGTAACTATAATAACTATAGTAACTATAATAACTATAATAACTATAGTAACTATAGTAACTATAATAACTATAATAACTACAGTAACTATAATAACTATATGAATGTTCCTGCCTCAGAGGCTGCAGGTGGACCTGGAGCGCTCCGCCTCCATCAACAGGAGTCTGGGCTCCAGAGTGGCTCAGTGCAGCCTCAACGGCCTGGCCGACTTCCTGTACAGGTGATTATTATTTATTATTATTCATTATTATTCATTATTATTCATTATTATTATTATTATTTATTATTATTTAATCTGTAAAGGTGATTATTATTTATTATTATTCATTATTATTATTATTCATTATTATTATTATTATTATTTATTATTATTATTATTATTATTTAATCTGTACAGGTGATTATTATTTATTATGATTTAATCTGTACAGGTGATTATTATTTATTATTATTCATTATTATTTATTATTATTTAATCTGTACAGGTGAGGAATGAACTCGTTATTGTTTATTATTGTTTACTCCGTGGAGGTTGCCATGGCGACTGAGTTTGTGACTGCTCTAGTTTCCAGCGTAAAGTGGACATGTTCCACGAGGGGATGCAGAGCGGCATGTTTGGAGACAACGAGGACGGATACGTCTCCAAAACCATCGCTCTGGTCAACTGCTGCCCTCCATTCAGGTGCACACACACACACACACACACACACACACACACACACACACACACACACACACACACACACACACACACCCACACACACACACACACACACACACACACCCACACTCACACACACACACA
>JACSYO010000721.1:52500-55918 GCA_016806645.1 Ophiodon elongatus | reverse complement strand
ATAATGTTAATAATGTTAATAATAATACATAATAATAATGATAATAATAATAATAATGTTAATAATGTTAATAATAATACATAATAATAATGATAATAATAATAATAATGTTAATAATAATACATAATAATAATGATAATAATAATAATAATGTTAATAATGTTAATAATAATACATAATAATAATGATAATAATTAATAATAATAAATATAATATTGTGTCGTGTGTCTGATTGTTTCTTTATTAATTGATTCATATATTTAGTTTGTTTTTTCACGTCTTTATACATGATTCTGTTATTTTGTCTCTTGACTTGAGGACATTTATATGCTCTCACCGACCTTTGACCTTTAGATCAACTGATGTTTAACTTTGTTTCTACTTTTAAAATCTGAAAAACACATTAACTAACCTCTCTGTCTCTCTCTCTCTCTCTCTCTCTCTCTCTCTCTCTCTGTCTGTCTGTCTGTCTCTCTCTCTGTCTGTCTCTCTGCCTGTCTGTCTGCAGTGATCCAGCTTGACGATGAAACAAACGGTTCCACATGAGATGAACCTCAGTGACGGTGAGTTCCTTCTTCATGTGTAAATGTTGTATTTATAGATAATAATAATGTATTTACAGATAATAATAATGTATTTATAGATAATAATAATGTATTTACAGATAATAATAATGTATTTATAGATAATAATAATGTATTTATAGATAATAATAATGTATTTACAGATAATAATAATGTATTTACAGATAATAATAATGTATTTATAGATAATAATAATGTATTTATAGATAATAATAATGTATTTATAGATAATAATAATGTATTTACAGATAATAATAATGTATTTATAGATAATAATAATGTATTTATAGATAATAATAATGTATTTACAGATAATAATAATGTATTTACAGATAATAATAATGTATTTATAGATAATAATAATGTATTTATAGATAATAATAATGTATTTACAGATAATAATAATGTATTTATAGATAATAATAATGTATTTATAGATAATAATAATGTATTTACAGATAATAATAATGTATTTATAGATAATAATAATGTATTTACAGATAATAATAATAATGTATTTATAGATAATAATAATGTATTTATAGATAATAATAATGTATTTACAGATAATAATAATAATGTATTTATAGATAATAATAATGTATTTATAGATAATAATAATAATGTATTTACAGATAATAATAATAATGTATTTATCGATAATAATAATGTATTTATAGATAATAATAATAATGTATTTACAGATAATAATAATGTATTTATAGATAATAATAATAATGTATTTACAGATAATAATAATAATGTATTTATAGATAATAATAATAATGTATTTATATTGATTATAGTGATTATAGTCTATGAACTCACTAACAGGAAGTCCCGCCTCCAGAGCAGCAGCAGGCGCTGATTGGCTCCCTCTAATCATTCTGGTGACTCGACCAATGATTTAAACCATCGGCTCTCCAGACAAGCTTTCAGGTCCTCAAGTCCTCTGGTCCTCTGGTCCTCTGGTCTTCAGGTCCTCTGGTCCTCTGGTCCTCTGGTCTTCAGGTCCTCTGGTCCTCTGGTCCTCTGGTCCTCTGGTCCTCTGGTCCTCTGACCCCCCTCCTCTCTCCCCTGCCCCCACAGGTCCCCGTCCCCCGGTGGTCCACCGTGTCCCCATTAGCCGTGAGCGCTGGCGGCAGCAGGGCGTGAGCGGGGCGTTCGGTGCTCTGCGGGGTCTCGTCCCCACGCACCCCCCCGACCGCAAGCTCAGCAAGAACCAGATCCTGCGCCTCGCCCTCCGGTACATCCGCTTCCTGGACCAGGTGCTGACGGATCAGGAGCTCAGGGGGGGCCGCCGGGGCCGGGCCGGGAGCGTGGGGGAGGAGGACGGGTCCCCGTCCTCCTCCCCCAGCTGTGAGAGTCCAGGAGACGGGGACTCAGACGGTCTGACGGAGGATCAGGACTGTGGAGGTCTCCTGCAGTACCTCCACCTGCCAACCAGCTACTGATCAGACCTGATCCAGCCTGGTCCTCCACGGTGGTCCAGGACTCCAGAGAAGCAGCCTGGTCCTCCACGGTGGTCCAGGACTCCAGAGAAGCAGCCTGGTCCACCATGGTGGTCCAGGACTCCAGAGAAGCCTGGTCCCGTGATGTTCGGGACTGAGAGGTCATGTGATATTCACATCATTATGAATCGCCAGAGAAGAAGAAGTTCTGTCGACTCGGCAGAAGAATCCGTAACCAGATTCAGTTCTTTTCATGTTGAAGGAACTTTTGGTGATTTTACAGTTTAAATGTTTGTGATGTAAAATGTTTGTGAAAATACAGATGAATAAATATGAATGCAAATCTACACACTGTTGTTATTATTGTTGTGATTCTCTGTGTCCGTCCACTAGTCTCTCATTCTGCTGCGTCATATTCTAACAGCTAACAGCTAACAGCTTACAGTTAAACAGCTTACAGCTAACAGCTTACAGTTAAACAACTTACAGCTAACAGCTAACAGCTTACAGCTTACAGTTAAACAGCTTACAGCTAACAGCTAACAGCTAACAGCTTACAGTTAAACAGCTTACAGCTAACAGCTAACAGCTTACAGTTAAACAACTTACAGCTAACAGCTAACAGCTTACAGCTTACAGTTAAACAGCTTACAGCTAACAGCTAACAGCTTACAGTTAAACAGCTTACAGCTAACAGCTAACAGCTTACAGTTAAACAGCTAACAGCTAACAGCTAACAGCTTACAGTTAAACAGCTTACAGCTAACAGCTTACAGTTAAACAGCTTACAGCTAACAGCTAACAGCTTACAGTTAAACAGCTTACAGCTTACAGTTAAACAGCTAACAGCTTACAGTTAAACAGCTAACAGCTAACAGCTTACAGTTAAACAGCTTACAGCTAACAGTTAAACAGCTAACAGCTAACAGCTTACAGTTAAACAGCTAACAGCTTACAGTTAAACAGCTAACAGCTAACAGCTTACAGTTAAACAGCTAACAGCTTACAGTTAAACAGCTAACAGCTAACAGCTTACAGTTAAACAGCTTACAGCTAACAGCTAACAGCTTACAGCTAACAGCTTACAGTTAAACAGCTAACAGCTAACAGCTTACAGCTTACAGCTAACAGCTAACAGCTTACAGCTAACAGCTAACAGCTAACAGCTTACAGCTAACAGCTAACAGCTTACAGCTAACAGCTAACAGCTAACAGAACTACAGAACACTCAACTGCTGCTAAATGTTCTAAAACATCCATGATGCATTCAGGGACTCAGTGAAGTTTATATTAAGATGATGCATTCAGGGACTCGGTGAAGTTTATATTAAGATGATGCATTCAGGGACTCGGTGAAGTTTATATTAAGATGATGCATTCAGG
>JACSYO010000721.1:0-50000 GCA_016806645.1 Ophiodon elongatus | reverse complement strand
TTGACACCCGCCGGTACACATCGGTACACATCGGTACACATTGACACCCGCCGGTACACATTGACACCCGCCGGTACACATTGATACACGCTGGTACACATCGGTACACATTGATACCCGCTGGTACACATCGGTACACATTGATACCCGCTGGTACACATCGGTACACATTGATACCCGCTGGTACACATCGGTACACATTGATACCCGCTGGTACACATTGATACACATTGATACACGCTGGTACACATCGGTACACATTGATACCCGCTGGTACACATCGGTACACATTGATACCCGCCGGTACACATTGATACACATTGATACCCGCCGGTACACATTGATACCCGCCGGTACACATTGATACACATTGATACCCGCCGGTACACATCGGTACACATTGATACCCGCCGGTACACATTGATACCCGCCGGTACACATTGATACCCGCCGGTACACATTGATACCCGCCGGTACACATTGATACACATTGATACCCGCCGGTACACATCGGTACACATTGATACCCGCCGGTACACATTGATACACATTGATACCCGCCGGTACACATCGGTACACATTGATACCCGCCGTACACATCGGGGCACATTGATACCGGTACATTGATACCCGCCGGTACACATCGGATACATTGATACCCGCCGGTACACATCGGTACACATTGATACCCGTCGGTACACATCGGTACACATTGATACCCGTCGGTACACATCGGTACACATTGATACCCGTCGGTACACATCGGTACACATTGATACCCGTCGGTACACATCGGTACACATTGATACCCGTCGGTACACATCGGTACACATTGATACCCGTCGGTACACATCGGTACACATTGATACCCGTCGGTACACATCGGTACACATTGGTACACATCGGTATACATTGATACCCTCCGGTACACATCGGTATACATTGATACCCGCCGGTACACATCGGTATACATTGATACCCACCGGTACACATCGGTATACATTGATACCCGCCGGTACACATTGGTATACATTGATACCCGCCGGTACACATCGGTATACATTGATACCCACCGGTACACATCGGTATACAACATCAACATGCACGCTCACATGCACTAATCAGGTAGTTTCTCCTCCATATCTACATGTAGATGATAGTTAATGAGATATTAATGATAATATAATATTAAATTTACTCAACTGAAGTTCAACTCTAAACTTTAAACTGTCGGTAAATCAGGACAAAGAAAACTGTTTAGAAACTCTTCAGTTTTATTAGTCATTAAAACATTTCCCCCCAACAAAAGAAAAGCTTCTAAAAGTCGAGTCGTTGCTTCGTCGAGCTTCAAAAAGTAACAAACAAACACTAAAATACACAAACTAACTAACACTGATCGTGGATCAGCTGTTCAGATCACATCGTGGATTATTGATCATATCTGACGACCTCCAGCTCACATTTGGTCTCCTGAACCTCCTCGACACCAGATTTAACCGTCAGGTAAAAACAGGAAGTCTGAATTAAAATAAGCTTCACTTTTTCCTCCGTTAGTGTTTCATTGATTTGACTGGTTTTAATTAACCAGCAGAGAAAAATAGTCATCATGCTCTTATTGTGAAAGTTTAACTTCCTCTTCTTAATGCAGCTGTTTGAGCTGGAATAAAAAGGCGTCGACCTGCAGAGATAAACATGCGGCATTCTGGGAACCAACTCCTGATTTATGACACAAAATACTAATAATTCATTATTTCTGTTTCTCACTCAGGTTCTTTGCTCAAATCTCTGATGTCCCTGAATGCACCACCAGCATGGAGCCTCTTTCCGTGGTGAAAGTTACTTCGTACATTTACTCAAGTACTGTCCTGAAGTACAGCTTTGAGGTACTTGTACTTTACTTCAGTATTTCCACTTTGTACTTTGTCACTTTCTCTCTGCAGAAAGTTTAATTCTCTGAAGTAAATTTTTTCTCAAAATGAATTGAAATCAATGTAAAAACTGAGGGAGGATTTATGTTCAGTATTAATCTCTAAGAAGATGAAGCGTGACAAAGCAGCAGCGTAAAGTAAAAAGCAGTCGTTAAGCTTCATGAAGGAATAAACTTTAAAAAAACACAGTGGTGAAGATTTAAAATCTTTAAACATCTCAGCTGTTCAAGTCAAAGCAAAGTTTCTGTCCAATCGTTCGTCTCGTCAGCGTCTCCATGGCGACACGCGGACAGGAAGTTCGTACAGCAGTCATGTGGTCCGTCCAGGCTCCGCCTCCGTCCTGGAACACAGTGCTCGCCGACAGGTCGCCGCCTCGCTGACCTCCTGAACACAGCACACGGTTAATCATATAAAAATTGAACTGCAACTATTTGGTCGTTATATTAATTGCTTCAGACACTTTTAAAGCCAAAATGCTAAAATATTATCTGATTCATGACGATGACGTGATGTTCGTGTTTACTGGCAATCATTTTTTATATTTCCTAAACAGTTAATGAGCAAAAAGCTCCAGATGATGGTAATTATTCAATAGATTTTCTTTGTCATGAAGAAAATGTTTCTCTGTTAGTTTTTAATTTTGAGACAACACGTTATTTTAAAAGTAGATATTAGCTATAAATCTATACATCACAGTAGAGTAGATATCAATGACCTGGACATATTGTATAACTTGTTCATCTAAATATTCTATATTGATATTTTTCCTCCACCTGTTTCTGCTCAGTTGTATAATAATAATATTTAATGTTACTGCAGTGACAAACTCCCACCAGCAGGTGGAGCTGCTCTTTGGAACAAAACCTGAACTCACAGATTTGAGACCTGACGATTAAAAGAAACACGTCTCACCATAACAATCTCCAATAAAACATCAATAAGTATTCACGTGTCTTCAGATGAATAAACTACATGATGCGTTCAGGTGCAGCAGGTGGTGTGAGTGGTGATGCGTTCAGGTTCTTACAGGTTATCAGGTGTAGAGCGCTGCAGACCAGCAGCACCAGCGCAGGAAGACCAGAGAGGGCCGAGCTGGAGGAGGACGGGTCCTCCTTCTGCTGCGTCTCCTGGGGGGCTTCAGAGTCCACGTCTTTACACTTCAGACTGTGTACACACACACACACACACACACACACACACACACACACACACACACACACACACTATCAGAATCGATTACCGGTCCAGACTGGTTTCCAGTGTCTCTTTTAAATCTGGACCCCCCCCCCATCCCCGGTGTGTGTCTCAGCTGGTGGTACAGGTAAAGCACCAGGTGAGCAGGTCTAGATGCTGACCAGAGACCAGAGAGACGATGTGGACTCACAGCTGCTTGTGCAGGTACTGCTGTCTGGACTCACAGGCCCGGGTCTGGCTCTGAGCCGCCAGCATCTGGCTCTCAGCCGCCGCCTTCAGGCTGAAGCAGGACTCGTTCTGGTGGCCCGCCTGGGTCAGGTTCTGCTGCAGGGCCTCAATGAGGTCTGAGGACACAGAGCCATGTTGTGAACATTCAAACGTCTTTCATCTGACAGCAAACTTTAGTTCTGTTAAATCCTTCAGATCCCAGTCCTGGTCTCTGTGGCCCCCCTGTGGCCGGGCGAGGCGACTGCAGGTGTGTTCTAAGACTACACTTCCCAGAAGTCAGTTGGATCTGACTCAAGGATCCTGAGCAGCTGTAAAATAAACCTCATTAACACGTCTACGTTTAGACTTATCCATCTCAAGCTTTTACTTTGAAAAGACACTTCCTGTCTCTCGTCACGATCACCCGTCTATGTGCTGACAGGTGAGCAGGAGGAGGCCCATGCCATGTGGCTGAAAGCCCCTGCAGCCTGTTGACAGCAGTTTACAGAGCAACAGTAACTAAGGAAACGGGCAGGACGGAGGATCAGCTTATAAGGAGGTTTAGGGATTCTGGACCTGATTGTGGACCTGATCTCTACGACCTGATTGTGGACCTGATCTCTACGACCTGATTGTGGACCTGATCTCTACAACCTGATTGTGAACCTGATTGTGGACCTGATTGTGGACCTGATTGTGGACCTGATCTCTACGACCTGATGGTGGACCTGATTGTTGACCTGATTGTGGACCTGATCTCTACGACCTGATTGTGGACCTGATTGTGGACCTGATTGTGGACCTGATCTCTACAACCTGATTGTGGACCTGATTGTGGACCTGATCTCTACGACCTGATTGTGGACCTGATTGTGGACCTGATCTCTACGACCTGATTGTGGACCTGATTGTGGACCTGATTGTGGACCTGATCTCTACGACCTGATTGTGGACCTGATTGTGGACCTGATTGTGGACCTGATTGTGGACCTGATCTCTACGACCTGATTGTGGACCTGATTGTGGACCTGATTGTGGACCTGATCTCTACGACCTGATTGTGGACCTGATTGTGGACCTGATTGTGGACCTGATCTCTACGACCTGACACAAGAAGACTTTATCGACAGTGAAAAGTGAAATAAGAACATTTATTGAGTCCTGATGTTGTACTTTTATAAAAATAATCTCCTTTATTTCTTTTGACTTGTTTAAGAAAACCAGACTTTCAGACTATTTACCAGCAGTGAAGTACATGTACTACAAGTACTGAGCTTAAGTACAAGTAAGTCTGAGTACTTGTGTTCACAGGGTAACTGTGGTATTAGTACTCCGCTGCAGCACAGGATGTGGTACCTGAACTAATGAGTTATTATAATACATAAATGTGCCTCTCTTCTTCCACACCGACTGATGTTTATCAGAAACACAATGCTTCTCTCATATCCGCTTCATACAGGATTCATCATTTCCCTCCGACGATTCACAGCAGGAAGTCACTTCATTAACGTGTTTCCTCACTTCCTGTCAGGCTGCGGCCGTTACAGGAAGACTTCTGTTATTCCTCTCAGCCTCAACAAAACATCTCCGAGGTCAATCTCAACGCTGGAAAGAGTCACCATTAAATAATTAAAACCTTTATTCTGATATACTTTGTGAATTCCTTCTTTCCATTTATACTTCTTACTAGTCCTGCCTCCTTTTAGTTCTTATTTCTTTAGTTTATTGCTTTAGTTATTACTTCTTTAGTTATTATATATTTAGTTTATTGCTTTAGTTCTTACTTCTTTAGTTCTGTCCTTTATTATTTTATTCTTCATTGCTTTCTACTTTTCCTCTTTTCCTTTTGTTTTCAGAAATGATCAACAGTAAGTTATGCTTCCTTTCCTCCCTCTGTTTCCTTCTTCCATTCCTTGTTTCCTCTGTTTCTTCTGGCAGCAGATTGTCGTTGTTGTTTTATAGTATTTACAGTTTTATATTTCAGTGGAACTACGACTGAGGATCATTTCTATCTTTGTGGTTTCTGACTGATAATTAAAGGAGACTCTCTCTCGGAGCAGAAAACACATTCCTGTTGTTTTTTTTTTTAACCGACCAATGGTGTGTATTTATTTACTCTGACTCACGGGTCGCCATGGTAACGGGGGAAAAAGCAGCTAAGAATACGGCTGGTGGCTCAGCTGAGAAGGCCTCCTTTCATGGCAGTGATGGGGTTTTTCCTACAGAGCGAGCGTTACCTTCCTGCAGGCCGATCTGAGCCGTGAGGTTGGCCTCCGTCAGGCGGAGCTGCTCCACGCTCTCCTGCAGGACGCTGATGTTCGCGTTCAGCACCACCTGCACACCAACGAAGAAGAAGATTAATCACTCATCTCGGTTTTAATGCAGCTCATCGTTGGTCTCATTTAAATCTGAACCAGTATGAAGATGATTTAATCACGTCTCGTGAATTCTAAATTCAAGTTGTGTTGTTACTATGACAATACATTTATGTTAATGACAACATGTGAGCTCTGTGACCGGTTTATGGAGGTTACCTGCTTAATGTGAATGTAGACGACTAATCAGGACCGAAAAGTGAAAGTTTACCTGCTAATCCAGTAATTAAACATGTACTCATGCTGTAAAACACAAAGTCTGACTCAAATACTACAGTACAAATATGTCTGAAGTTTATTTTTGTTTGTTTATAATACTCCTATGTTCCCACTGGTCATCTACTTCTCATATCTGAGCGTGACATCAGTAGCATCACTGTGTGACCGGCTTCAAGAGATTCTTTTGCACCTGGACTCCAAGAACAGTGTTGAGATAAAAGTCATGTCTGTGTGAGTCTAACTTCAGATCTGGGTCACAGCTAAGTCGGCTTTAAAGCATTTTTCTGAATCATTATTTCTTCAGATTCTCATCAAACGCTTCATCATGTAAAAGTGCAGTTAAGAGACGACGGTTACGACCTCTAAGAACTGAGAGTCAAACTAAACAACCAGATTCTTCTTCACTGTTCCAGCAGCTCCTCAGGTCCACTGATCCTGAAACACCTTCAGCCAGAAACCTATTATGAAGCTGCTCTGAAGGTCCCTTGACTGGGCTGTGCTTTGCCAGACTGGACCAGAACCAGAACCAGAACCAAAAAGACCAGGCCAGACCGGACCAGTCCAGACTGTGCCAGGCTGCTGTCTGCCCTCAGGGTTCAGCTGGTGATTGAAAGCAGGACGTCTCTGTCCGTTAACTTGACGCTGAGAACGGCTTTTAGAAACATTCCTTTCGTTGAACGCAGCAGATAAAGTTAGACCAGCTCTTTAAACAGAGTCCTGCAGAATCCTGTAGAGTCCTGCACTTAAAGGAACAGTCCAAACAAATGCCTTCACCCTGAGAGCCTTCTACTCCCCCAAAAAACACACAGTACACACCGAGTACTCACACCGCGTACTCACACCGCGTATACACTGCGTACTCACACCACGTATACACTGCGTACTCACACCGCGTATACACTGCGTACTCACACCGCGTATACACTGCGTACTCACACCGCGTATACACTGCGTACTCACACCGCGTACTCACACCGAGTACTCACACCGAGTACTCACAATGCGTACTCACACCGCATACTCACACCGAGTACTCACAATGCGTACTCACACCGCGTACTCACACCGCGTACTCACACCGAGTACTCACAATGCGTACTCACACCGCGTACTCACACCGCGTACTCACACCGCGTACTCACACCGCGTATACACTGCATACTCACACCGCGTACTCACACCGAGTACTCACACCGAGTACTCACACCGAGTACTCACACCGCGTACTCACACCGAGTACTCACACCGAGTACTCACACCGCGTATACACTGCATACTCACACCGCGTACTCACACCGAGTACTCACACCGCGTACTCACACCGCGTACTCACACTGCATACTCACACCGCGTATACACTGCATACTCACACCGCGTATAAAATGCGTACTCACACCGCGTATAAACTGCATACTCACACCGCGTATACACTGCGTACTCACACCGTGTATACAATGCGTACTCACACCGCGTACTCACACCGCGTATACACCGCGTATACACCGCGTACTCACACCGCGTATACAATGCGTACTCACACCGCGTATACACTCGTACTCACACCGCGTACTCACACCGCGTATAAAATGCGTACTCACACCGCGTATACACTGCGTACTCACACCGCGTATACACGCGTACTCACACCGCGTATACAATGCGTACTCACACCGCGTATACAATGCGTACTCACACCGCGTATACACTGCGTACTCACACCGCGTATACAATGCGTACTCACACCGCGTACTCACACCGCGTATACAATGCGTACTCACACCGCGTATACAATGCGTACTCACACCGCGTACTCACACCGCGTATACAATGCGTACTCACACCGCGTATACAATGCGTACTCACACCGCGTACTCACACCGCGTATACACTGCGTACTCACACCGCGTACTCACAATGCGTACTCACACCGCGTACTCACACCGCGTATACACTGCATACTCACACCGCGTACTTACACAGAGTACTCACAATGCGTACTCACACCGCGTACTCACACCGCGTATACAATGCGTACTCACACCGCGTATACAATGCGTACTCACACCGCGTATACAATGCGTACTCACACCGCGTATACAATGCGTACTCACACCGCGTATACACTGCGTACTCACACCGCGTATACACTGCGTACTCACACCGCGTATACACTGCGTACTCACACCGCGTATACAATGCGTACTCACACCGCGTATACACTGCGTACTCACACCGCGTACTCACAATGCGTACTCACACCGCGTACTCACAATGCGTACTCACACCGCGTATACACTGCGTACTCACACCGCGTACTCACACCGCGTACTCACACCGCGTACTCACAATGCGTACTCACACCGCGTACTCACACCGCGTACTCACACCGCGTATACAATGCGTACTCACACCGCGTATACAATGCGTACTCACACCGCGTATACAATGCGTACTCACACCGCGTATACAATGCGTACTCACACCGCGTATACACTGCGTACTCACACCGCGTATACACTGCGTACTCACACCGCGTATACACTGCGTACTCACACCGCGTATACACTGCGTACTCACACCGCGTATACACTGCATACTCACACCGCGTATACACTGCGTACTCACACCGCGTATACACTGCGTACTCACACCGCGTATACACTGCGTACTCACACCGCGTATACAATGCGTACACAATGCATACTCACACCGCGTACTGAGTTGAGATTATCTTTTTTGGTGTTACTTTCTAGATAAAAGGGAAACTATCATGTTAATATTTCACAACACGCTCTGATCCAAGTGTCTATCTTTTAGAAAGCTTTTGTGGTGGCGGGGGCGTGGTTGGGCTCAGCTGCAGAGGGGAGTGGTTCAGGGAACGGTGGTGGTTAGAGGCCTAATTGGCCTCAGCTGTAACTGATTGTGTCTCTCCCCTTCATGAACGGCAGTAGGGACGAAGGCCAAGAGCCAGAGACAGTCTGGAGAAAACAAGCGCACGGACGAGCCGAGCTTGAAGAGTTCACTATCAATAAAAACATTGAGTACCACAATCTTAAGTGTGCTGGTGTCACTGTGCGAGGGGAGACTCACGGTGGTAACGGGAGCACGTTACACTGGCGCCCCAACGTGGGGCCCCTTAAAAGAGTACATGGAAAGCAACGAGCAACACCCAGATCTGCCAGCCCAGCCGATCATCGCGCTGGGGCGGATGCTGGGTGGGATCGCAGCGATGCAGGCCCACGCCCTCGAACAGCTCGCCACCAGGACCGCTGCGGCTCTGCCGGCGCCGAACCCCTCCACCTTGGAGGGGGGGGGTACAGCAGACGACGTGCAGTCTTTCTTGGAGACATTCGAGGCACATGGAGCAGTTCGTGGGGGGGGGGGCTGCCCGCCAGAACGTCGGCGTGCGTCCGCTGACACCGCCCTACGGCGCTGGAGACCGCCATCACCCTGGCGGAGGACCACCTGGCAGAGGACCACCTGGCGGAGGACCACCTGGCGGTTCTTCCCTGCGGTCAGGGGGACAGCGGTCGCACGCTGGCTTCTGCCCGGCCGACACCTGCCCCGCGGAGGAGGCTTCCGCTGCAGCTCCTGGCGCGGTCCATACCGGCCCCGCGGTCGACACCCCTCCCTCGGGCCCCCGACCCCAGCAAACACCGGCACTCTTCCCAACCCACAGGGGGTCCCTCAAACACCAGGGCAGGCTGGGCTGACCACCAACCCAGGGAAGTGTGCGGTTGGACGGAGGGAGGTACGGTATCTGGGGTGCCACCCTCAGGTGGACAAGACCGCTGCCATCACAGCCTGCAGCCGGGCCCAAGACGAAAAAAAGAGGTGAGGCGGTTTTTGGGGCTGGCGGGTTACTACAGGCGCTTCATCACAAATTTTGCAGAGCTGACCAGCCCCTCAACCGACCTGACCCGGAAACGTGCCTCAGATCAGGTCCGGTGGACGGAGCGGTGCCAGTTGGTGTTTGAGAGGGTGAAACAGGCTCTCTGTGGGGAGCCACTCCTAAATACACCTAACTTCTCTCTTCCCTTTACTCTGCAGACTGATGCATCGAACAGGGGGCCGTTTTGTCCCAGCAGGTACGGGGGGGTCGACCGCCCGGTTCTATACATCAGCCGGAAGCTATCCGAGAGGGAGGCCAGGTACAGCACGGTGGAGAAGGAGTGCCTGGCCATCCGGTGGGCGGTCGACTCCCTGCGCTACTACCTCATTCACCCTCTGTTCGGACCACGCTCCGCTCCAGGGGCATGAAAGATACCAACACCCGGATCACTCGGTGGTATCTGGCTCTACAGCCTTTTAACATCAAATTGGTCCATAGACCGGGGGCGCAGATGGCTGTGGCTGACTTCCTCTCCCGCTCTTGGGAGTGGAGTAGGTTAGGTCGGATGGCTCCCCAGCTTAAGTCGGGCAGTGGGGGTACGTGGTGGCGGGGCGTGGTTGGGCTCAGCTGCAAAGGGGAGTGGGGGAATGGTTCAGGGAACGGTTCTGGGTAGAGGCCGTCCCCCTTTATCACCATTCACAGGAGAAACATGTGACCTCAGATGACAGACGCACTAACAAACACATTCAAAGAATTACAGTCAACAAGTTACAAGACAAAACAACATCAGAACAAATGATAAAAGATCAATACCAGCTGATAAACATGGACAAAGTGAATCCACTCCCTCTGAATATCACAGGACACATGCAAATATCACACGTGGTTCACAGTTTCACAGCTGAAGAGCAGCTCTGCTGTCATTAGAGGTTAGACATCTACCCAGCATGCAGCGGGTTAAAGAGAGCAGCTCAGTGCTGAGTCATGTCTGAGGTCAGGTGATCAGCAGCTGGACCTCAGGTGGATTCAATCAGTTAGGTGTGGAAGCAGTTACAGAGCTCACATGTCAGGCTGTTATTTTGTAGGAATGCAGAGGCATTTCATGAATTCAGCTCTGGTTGTTAAAGCCGTGTCTCTGTTACCGGCTTCACACGACAGGATCAGATCATTTCATCATTAGTTGTGACGCCGCCTCCCGCTGCGTGACATTGACCAATAGGAGCTCAGAGTGGTTTTCGACCGTAACTATGGCGAAGAGAAAGAAGAAACAGAGGAGAGATCACAGTTTGAAGGCTTTTGTTTGTTTACGTTCTTCAGGTCCTGAAAGACGGCGAGCTGTGATTGGTCGGTCATGTCTCTCATTCAAAGACTCTAATAGGACACAGAGACCCACAGAACTATCTGAACCCAACAGGTCCAGAAGTTATCAGATCATCAAGCTGAGACTTCATTCCTCCTTCAGGGAGACCTGCTGCTCCATGTCAGCGGTTTCCTGTTTGGTTGTTTACTTCTAACCAAATCAGCTGACTGAAGCATGAAGGCACTTCCTGTTGGACGTTGAGTCATAACAAGTTGCTCTACCTGTTCAGGTACTCTGTTCTCTACCTGTTCAGGTACTCTGTTCTCTACCTGTTCAGGTACTCTGTTCTCTACCTGTTCAGGTACTCTGTTCTCTACCTCTTCAGGTACTCTGTTCTCTACCTGTTCAGGTACTCTGTTCTCTACCTGTTCAGGTACTCTGTTCTCTACCTGTTCAGGTACTCTGTTCTCTACCTCTTCAGGTACCTAACCCTCCTGCTGACCTGTATCTGGATGAGGAGATGAAGGAGATGAAAGAGGACCATGGACATCGACTGAAAGCTCCCTGACTGAATTTGTGTCTGATGATGTTCTGGCTCGTGAGCGCCATGTTGGATTAGTCAGACTGGGGAATGCTGGCAGGGGATTCTGGGTATCGTAGTGCCAGCTGTCAAAGCAGTCACATGTCTGAGAGCAGGAAGTTGCTTCATGTGTTTGCACACTTTACGTTTCTATTAATAAAATGAATATTTCAGGTCGTCCAGAATCCACAGAGACGAGGAGTTTCCCTCCAAATACTGAGACTCTCACAGGATGGAGAGAGGGGTGAAATAAGGAGAGGAGGAATGAGTCAGGACCAACCAGCAGAGGAGGAGGAGGAGGGGGAGGAGGAGGAGGCAGAAGGCAGAAGGCAGAAGGCAAACACTCACTTTTTCCAACCAACAACTCTGAAAAAATGAAGTTGGAAATGTTGGAAGCAACTAAACTCTCAACAGTTGAAACACTCGGCTGGGAGGGGAAACTATTCACAGTCTTTACTGGAGGGTCCCAAGATGGAAACAGTGGAGTAAAGAGGAGGAGGAGGAGAAGAAGAATCGCTCTGTTCACATCTCAGCTCGTTTTCAAACATTAACATGTGTGGAGGTTTTTTAGGACTCGTGTCCTCTTCCTCAGCGTATCGATCTGATGACTCACAGGCCGTTGGCGTTCGGGAGGGGGCGTGGCCTCTGGTTTAACTGTCAGCACCAGTCGGTTATTTCTGGACCTTTACTCTGTAGCAACAGTCACACTTCACCTCCTCAGGGAGAAGCTCTCATGTGAGGTAACGGTAGTTTGGAGCTCTGAAGGAGATCAGTGTCGTCCAGCTGAGGTCATGTGACTGAGGTCATGTGACTCCTCTGGGACACCAACAGTCTTACATTAGAACAAAGGAGGATTTCTACACTAAGACAATTAACTAAATATTGTTATGATAATCAATAAATCTATTTTTAACTCAGTAAACTGAACATCTGTTGGTTTTGGTTTTTAAATATGTGTTTCACTGTTTTATGACATTTAATAAACTAAAACAATGAATGAATTAAACCAGAAAATGATCAGTAGACTAATTAATACAAATCATAATAAACTATTATTTAGCTGTCCTAAATATAATGCATGCTGGGAACTGCTAATAATCAGATGCTTTAAAATGACAATGAGATTGTACAGAAAGCTGGATGTATCCCAGCATGCACTGGGGGAGCGGTGGGGTCCACCTGAGCACTTAAAACCAATTTAAACAAACTGAGGGGAACATCTGAATTCATCTGATTATCTTCAACCATTTACATCATGATATGTATTGATATGAATATTCATATCATCGTATTGAGTGAAGCCACGCCCCTTAATCTCTTTAGCTTCAACCTGAAGCTCGTCCACAAGTTTCAGGAACTGTGTTCCTTCATTAGTCTTCTATAAGCAGAAGTTATAGTAGATATGGAGGTTATGGTAGATATGGAGGTTATGGTAGATATGGAGGTTATGGGTAGATTAGAGGTTATGGTAGATATGGAGGTTATGGTAGATATGGAGGGTATGGTAGATATGGAGGTTATGGTAGATATAGAGGTTATGGTAGATATGGAGGTTATGGGTAGATTAGAGGTTATGGTAGATATGGAGGTTATGGTAGATATGGAGGTTATGGTAGATATGGGTAGATATAGAGGTTATGGTAGATATGGAGGTGGTAGATTGAGGTTATGGTAGATATGGAGGTTATGGTAGATATGGAGGTATGGTAGATATGAGGTTATGGTAGATATAGAGGTTATGGTAGATATGGAGGTTATGGGTAGATTAGAGGTTATGGTAGATATGAGGTAGATATGAAAAAGAGGTTATGGTAGATATGGAGGTTATGGGTAGATTAGAGGTTATGGTAGATATGGAGGTTATGGGTAGATATAGAGGTTATGGTAGATATGGAGGTTATGGTAGATATGGAGGTTATGGGTAGATATAGAGGTTATAGTAGATATGGAGGTTATGGTAGATATGGACTCACGTTCTCCTGCCGGCAGTCCTCCAGCGTGGCGTTGGTGGCGTTAAGGCGAGCGAGCAGCAGGAGGCTTTTGGCTCTCTGGAGGAACTGCTCCTGCCGGGCCTCCTCCAGCTGCTCCTCCAGAGCCACCTTATTCTTGTTCCACACCACCTTGGCCCCCTCCATCTTCTCCGTCACATCCGTCAGCTCGGCGCGACACACGGAGGAGCTCTTCAGGTCCGGAGACGTCGCCCACACCACGATGACCACCAGCGACACCACGGACCACAGGGCCAGCACGGCCAGGACCACGTCCTTAGCCTTCTGGGAGGAGTCCGCCATGGGGACCGAGGAAGAGGATGGGATGAAGGTAGAGGTCGATGAAGAGGATGTAGATGAAGGTAGAGGCCGATGAAGAGGATGTAGATGAAGGTAGAGGTCGATGAAGAGGATGTAGATGAAGGTAGAGGCCGATGAAGAGGATGTAGATGAAGGTAGAGGCCGATGAAGAGGATGTAGATGAAGGTAGAGGTCGATGAAGAGGATGTAGATGAAGGTAGAGGCCGATGAAGAGGATGTAGATGAAGGTAGAGGTCGATGAAGAGGATGTAGATGAAGGTAGAGGCCGATGAAGAGGATGTAGATGAAGGTAGAGGCCGATGAAGAGGATGTAGATGAAGGTAGAGGCCGATGAAGAGGATGTAGATGAAGGTAGAGGTCGATGAAGAGGATGTAGATGAAGGTAGAGGCCGATGAAGAGGATGTAGATGAAGGTAGAGGTCGATGAAGAGGATGTAGATGAAGGTAGAGGCCGATGAAGAGGATGTAGATGAAGGTAGAGGTCGATGAAGAGGATGTAGATGAAGGTAGAGGTCGATGAAGAGGATGTAGATGAAGGTAGAGGTCGATGAAGAGGAGCTGTGGAGCCGGCAGCTGCTCTCAGTGAATCTCAGGTCGGAGTGATGTGGAGTTTCCCTTCAGCTGGGCAGGAACAAGGGAGGGGCTAACCCTAACCTCGACCACACCCCCTGCGTCACCCGCTCCAGCTCCCCACCCTAAACCTCCCCCCACCTCCTGCTGCCCCCCCACCCTGAACCTCACCCTCCATGTTGGTGTTATCGTGTAGAGAGACGATCAACAGGGAACTCACACACAGACCAAACTTTCCATGTGCACTGTGTGTGTGTGTGTGTGTGTGTGTGTGTGTGTGTGTGTGTGTGTGTGTGTGTGTGTGTGTGTGAGAACACTGAGGCTTTCTGTTTCTGTTCCTCAGCCTCACACGGTGAACCTGGATGAACTCTGGAACTCAAACTATGTGAATCTTTGGCACGAAACTTAAAGAGATCTGAAGACCAGAAACGAAATTCAGAGACACAAAGACCAAAGAGAAACTACAGAAGTAGAGACACAAGTAGAGACAGAAGTAGAGACAGAAGGAGACACAAGTAGAGACACAAGTAGAGACAGAAGTAGAGACACAAGTAGAGACAGAAGTAGAGACACAAGTAGAGACAGAAGGAGACACAAGTAGAGACAAGTAGAGACAGAAGTAGAGACACAAGTAGAGACACAAGTAGAGACAGAAGGAGACACAAGTAAAGACAGAAGTAGAGACAAGTAGAGACAAGTAAAGACACAAGTAGAGACACAAGTAAAGACACAAGTAGAGACAAGTAGAGACACAAGTAAAGACACAAGTAGAGACACAAGTAGAGACACAAGTAGAGATAGAAGTAGAGACACAAGTAGAGACAGAAGGAGACACAAGTAGAGACACAAGTAGAGACAGAAGGAGACACAAGTAGAGACACAAGTAGAGACAGAAGGAGAGACAGAAGGAGACACAAGTAGAGACAAGTAGAGACACAAGTAAAGACACAAGTAGAGACAGAAGGAGACACAAGTAGAGACAGAAGTAAAGACACAAGTAGAGACAAGTAAAGACACAAGTAGAGACACAAGTAAAGACACAAGTAGAGACACAAGGAGACACAAGTAGAGACACAAGTAAAGACACAAGTAGAGACAAGTAGAGACAAGTAAAGACACAAGTAGAGACACAAGTAGAGACACAAGTAGAGACAGAAGTAAAGACACAAGTAGAGACACAAGTAGAGACAAGTAAAGACACAAGTAGAGACAAAGTAGAGACACAAGTAAAGACAGAAGTAGAGACAAGTAGAGACAAGTAAAGACACAAGTAGAGACAGAAGGAGACACAAGTAGAGACAGAAGTAAAGACACAAGTAGAGACAGAAGGAGACACAAGTAGAGACAGAAGTAAAGACACAAGTAGAGACACAAGTAAAGACAAGTAGAGACACAAGTAGAGACACAAGTAGAGACAAGTAGAGACACAAGTAGAGACAGAAGGAGACACAAGTAGAGACACAAGTAGAGACAAGTAGAGACACAAGTAAAGACACAAGTAGAGACACAAGTAGAGACACAAGTAAAGACACAAGTAGAGACACAAGTAGAGACAAGTAGAGACACAAGTAAAGACACAAGTAGAGACACAAGTAGAGACAAGTAGAGACAAGTAAAGACACAAGTAAAGACACAAGTAGAGACAAGTAGAGACACAAGTAAAGACACAAGTAAAGACACAAGTAGAGACAAGTAGAGACACAAGTAGAGACACAAGTAAAGACACAAGTAGAGACAAGTAGAACAAGAAAGACACAAGTAAAGACACAAGTAGAGACAAGTAGAGACACAAGTAAAGACACAAGTAGAGACAAGTAGAGACAAGTAGAGACACAAGTAGAGACACAAGTAGAGACACAAGTAGAGACAGAAGTAGAGACACAAGTAGAGACAGAAGTAGACACAAGTAGAGACACAAGTAGAGACACAAGTAGAGACACAAGTAGAGACAGAAGGAGACACAAGTAGAGACAAGTAGAGACACAAGTAGAGACACAAGTAGAGACACAAGTAGAGACACAAGTAGAGACAGAAGGAGACACAAGTAAAGACAGAAGTAGAGACAAGTAGAGACAAGTAAAGACACAAGTAGAGACACAAGTAAAGACACAAGTAGAGACAAGTAGAGACACAAGTAAAGACACAAGTAGAGACACAAGTAGAGACACAAGTAGAGACAGAAGTAGAGACACAAGTAGAGACAGAAGGAGACACAAGTAGAGACACAAGTAGAGACAAAGTAGAGACACAAGTAGAGACAGAAGGAGACACAAGTAGAGACAAGTAGAGACACAAGTAGAGACAGAAGTAGAGACACAAGTAGAGACACAAGTAGAGACACAAGGAGAGACAGAAGGAGACACAAGTAGAGACACAATTAGAGACAGAAGGAGACACAAGTAGAGACAAGTAGAGACACAAGTAAAGACACAAGTAGAGACAGAAGGAGACACAAGTAGAGACAGAAGTAAAGACACAAGTAGAGACACAAGTAAAGACAAGTAGAGACACAAGTAGAGACACAAGTAGAGACAAGTAGAGACACAAGTAGAGACAGAAGGAGACACAAGTAGAGACACAAGTAGAGACAAGTAGAGACACAAGTAAAGACACAAGTAGAGACACAAGTAGAGACACAAGTAAAGACACAAGTAGAGACACAAGTAGAGACAAGTAGAGACACAAGTAAAGACACAAGTAGAGACACAAGTAGAGACAAGTAGAGACAAGTAAAGACACAAGTAAAGACACAAGTAGAGACAAGTAGAGACACAAGTAAAGACACAAGTAAAGACACAAGTAGAGACACAAGTAGAGACAAGTAGAGACAAGTAGAGACACAAGTAGAGACACAAGTAAAGACACAAGTAGAGACAGAAGGAGACACAAGTAGAGACAGAAGTAAAGACACAAGTAGAGACAAGTAAAGACACAAGTAGAGACACAAGTAGAGACAGAAGTAAAGACACAAGTAGAACAAGTAGAGACAAGTAAAGACACAAGTAGAGACACAAGTAGAGACAAGTAGAGACACAAGTAAAGACACAAGTAGAGACACAAGTAGAGACAGAAGTAGAGACACAAGTAGAGACAGAAGGAGACACAAGTAGAGACACAAGTAGAGACACAAGTAGAGACAGAAGGAGACACAAGTAGAGACACAAGTAGAGACAGAAGGAGACACAAGTAGAGACAGAAGTAGACACAAGTAGAGACAAGTAGAGACAAGTAGAGACACAAGTAAAGACACAAGTAGAGACAAGTAGAGACACAAGTAAAGACACAAGTAGAGACAAGTAGAGACACAAGTAGAGACAGAAGGAGACACAAGTAGAGACACAAGTAGAGACACAAGTAGAGACAGAAGTAGAGACACAAGTAGAGACAGAAGGAGACACAAGTAGAGACACAAGTAGAGACACAAGTAGAGACAGAAGGAGACACAAGTAGAGACACAAGTAGAGACAGAAGGAGACACAAGTAGAGACAGAAGTAGACACAAGTAGAGACAAGTAGAGACAAGTAGAGACACAAGTAAAGACACAAGTAGAGACAAGTAGAGACACAAGTAAAGACACAAGTAGAGACAAGTAGAGACACAAGTAGAGACAGAAGGAGACACAAGTAGAGACACAAGTAGAGACACAAGTAGAGACACAAGGAGACACAAGTAGAGACAGAAGTAGAGACAGAAGGAGACACAAGTAGAGACACAAGTAGAGACAAGTAGAGACAGAAGTAGAGACAGAAGGAGACACAAGTAGAGACACAAGTAGAGACAAGTAGAGACAAGTAGAGACACAAGTAAAGACTCAAGTAGAGACACAAGTAGAGACAAGTAGAGACACAAGTAGAGACACAAGTAGAGACACAAGTAGAGACAAGTAGAGACAAATAAAGACACAAGTAAAGACACAAGTAGAGACACAAGTAGAGACAAGTAGAGACAAATAAAGACACAAGTAAAGACACAAGTAGAGACAAGTAGAGACACAAGTAAAGACACAAGTAGAGACACAAGTAGAGACAAGTAGAGACACAAGTAGAGACACATGTAAAGACACAAGTAGAGACAGAAAGAGACACAAGTAGAGATAGAAGTAAAGACACAAGTAGAGACACAAGTAGAGACAAGTAGAGACACAAGTAAAGACACAAGTAGAGACAGAAGGAGACACAAGTAGAGACAGAAGTAAAGACACAAGTAGAGACAAGTAAAGACACAAGTAGAGACACAAGTAAAGACACAAGTAGAGACAGAAGGAGACACAAGTAGAGACAGAAGTAAAGACACAAGTAGAGACAAGTAGAGACAAGTAAAGACACAAGTAGAGACACAAGTAGAGACACAAGTAGAGACAGAAGTAAAGACACAAGTAGAGACACAAGTAGAGACAAGTAAAGACACAAGTAGAGACAGAAGTAGAGACACAAGTAAAGACAGAAGTAGAGACAAGTAGAGACAAGTAAAGACACAAGTAGAGACAGAAGGAGACACAAGTAGAGACAGAAGTAAAGACACAAGTAGAGACAGAAGGAGACACAAGTAGAGACAGAAGTAAAGACACAAGTAGAGACACAAGTAGAGACAAGTAGAGACAAGTAAAGACACAAGTAGAGACACAAGTAAAGACACAAGTAGAGACACAAGTAGAGACAGAAGGAGACACAAGTAGAGACAGAAGTAAAGACACACGTAGAGACAAGTAGAGACAAGTAGAGACAGAAGGAGACACAAGTAGAGACACAAGTAGAGGCAGAAGGAGAGACACAAGTAGAGACAGAAGTAAAGACACAAGTAGAGACACAAGTAGAGACAGAAGTAAAGACACAAGTAGAGACACAAGTAGAGACAGAAGGAGACACAAGTAGAGACACAAGTAGAGGCAGAAGGAGAGACACAAGTAGAGGCAGAAGGAGAGACACAAGTAGAGACACAAGTAGAGACAGAAGGAGAGACACAAGTAGAGACAGAAGGAGAGACAAGTAGAGGCAGGAGAGACACAAGTAGAGACAGAAGTAAAGACACAAGTAGAGACAAGTAGAGACAAGTAAAGACACAAGTAGAGACACAAGTAGAGACAGAAGTAAAGACACAAGTAGAGACACAAGTAGAGACAGAAGTAAAGACACAAGTAGAGACACAAGGAGAGACAGAAGGAGACACAAGTAGAGACACAAGTAGAGGCAGAAGGAGAGACACAAGTAGAGGCAGAAGGAGAGACACAAGTAGAGAGACAAGTAGAGACAGAAGGAGAGACACAAGTAGAGACAGAAGGAGAGACAAGTAGAGGCAGGAGAGACACAAGTAGAGACAGAAGTAAAGACACAAGTAGAGACAAGTAGAGACAAGTAAAGACACAAGTAGAGACACAAGTAGAGACAGAAGTAAAGACACAAGTAGAGACAGAAGGAGACACAAGTAGAGGCAGAAGGAGAGACACAAGTAGAGACACAAGTAGAGACACAAGTAGAGACAGAAGGAGACACAAGTAGAGGCAGAAGGAGAGACAAGTAAAGACACAAGTAGAGACACAAGTAGAGATAGAAGGAGACACAAGTAGAGACAGAGGGAGACACAAGTAGAGACAGAAGGAGACACAAGTAGAGACAGAAGGAGACACAAGTAGAGACAGAAGGAGACACAAGGAGAGACAGAAGGAGAGACACAAGTAAAGACACAAGTAAAGACACAAGTAGAGACACAAGTAGAGACACAAGTTGGCACGGAGTTGGCACAGGCCCCACTTTCTGAGCTGTGATTGGTTCAGAGCAGGACTCCAGGAAACAGTCAAACAACATGGCTCTAAACAACTGTAATTCCTGACAGGAGCCCCTCCCCATCTCCTCATAATAATGATAATCATAACAGTAATAAATATAATAATATAGTGATAATAATAATAATAATAGTAATACATATAATAATACAGTGATAATAATCATAATAATAACAATAACTGTAATAAATATAATAGAGTGATGATAATAATTCATCCTGAGGGTTCTTGTGATTATAGTGGTTCTCGTGGGTCTAGTGGTTCCAGATGAAAGTCATGTGACCTCTGGGGAGATCCAGATGTTCATCAGCAGCAGCTTCTCGCTGTCAGGAAACAAAATAAAACAGAATACTCAGATGGTTTCAGCCCACAGCCGGCTGACCTCTGACCCTGTCTCCTCGGTCCTAACACAGGAAGTGCTGTGGGTTCAGGTGAGGTCACAGGGGAGCTGGACAGGAGCTAACGTGTTAACAGGACTGTGAGCATTAGCTGCAGGACTAACGTGCTAACAAGACTGTGAGCATTAGCTGCAGGAGCTAACGTGCGAACAGGACTGTGAGCATTAGCTGCAGGAGCTAACAGCAGCGTTCAGGTATCATCTTGTCTTTATATCAGAAACAAAGAGACGTCTATCGGTTCTGTTTGATGGATTCTTTGAGGGGCGGAGACAAATCAAGGATCTGTTTGTGTTTACACAAGAAGCATAACACATGCGAGTGTTGCAGAAGAATGATGATTTATAATCACCATCATATGAATATACGGAGTAACTTATCTCACGTCTCTGTGGCGCCTCCAGGAGGCTGAAACGTGTCATTACACCTCCACACGTCATAGCAGAGCTGTGAACAGCGTCACTCTGCCCCCTGCTGGTCAATCACTCTCTGTACACCGACACTGGTCAGGACAGACAGATCATTTTTATATTCTAAAAATTCAAATCACATTTTGACACACACACGATGATTTTTGATATAGTGATGCTATGAGATAGAATTACTGGAATTCTTGTCCTGGGGCAATTACAACAAAACCCAAATTTTCAAACTGTTTTGGTAATTGACAGATGCTGATCCGACTTTTGCTTAAATATTGTTTCTTTGTTCATTTACTTTGTCACTGAAGTCACACATAGGGCCATCTTAATATATAAACATGTTCTATTAGATTATTTATTTATTTATATATATATACATATATATGATATTTATATTTTATTACAATATATTTGATATTTATATTATATGGTATTTATATATCATATTATTATATGATATATATATATATATATATTAATATACTGAATTGTATGAATAAGATGTCCTTATGTCAAAGTGTTGGAATAAATGTTAAATATTTAACTGTAAAGTAGTAATGCGTGTTTTTTTTTGCATTGAATCATACTGAGATGTTTGCTGAAATTGATTGGATGGCCCTACCAAAAAAAACAATTCCACTAGCCGCCACTGTGCCGTACACAAGATGTTACTCACCTGCACTGATGAATTCCAAGTATGTGAATTCTGGCTGTAATCTGATGTACTTCTTTGTAGAGTGGTATTTCACCTTCAGCAGCATGATGACGTCTTACAGAAACTGCCAATGGTGGAAAAAACTAGCTGTTCAACTTTCTCTAGGCAAGGAGTTATTAAACATATCTCAAATTAACGTTAAACATGTAGCCAAAGTTACAGGCTCCAGGTTTATATAGTCTCATGTTATAGATTAAACTACGCAGAGTCAATGAGGCACTGACAGGACGCTGCTGCTGTCCTGTCAGTGTAGCAGTTTAGCACACGCTCGCGCACGGGAAGCTTTGTTTAGATGCTCCGTGCTGCGATAAAGGCGGTGAAGAAACGAGACGCCCGTGTAATGCAAGAGTTTAGCTACGTACAGTAAACGGTGAGGCAGCGCTCGAGACGACGATGCAGCAAAACCAGTAACCCTGGAGACCCCAGTGCCGCGAAACCAGTAACCCTGGAGACCCCAGTGCCGCGAAACCAGTAACCCTGGAGACCCCAGTGCCGCGAAACCAGTAACCCTGGAGACCCCAGTGCCGCGAAACCAGTAACCCTGGAGACCGCAGTGCCGCGAAACCAGTAACCCTCGAGACCCCAGTGCCGCGAAACCAGTAACCCTGGAGACCCCAGTGCCGCGAAACCAGTAACCCTGGAGACCCCAGTGCCGCGAAACCAGTAACCCTGGAGACCGCAGTGCCGCGAACGTTTCTGTCCTGTTGGATGGTTGCATTTCTGATTGCAAAATAATGTGGTATACAGTTTCTCAAAACGCAAAAAGGCTATTTATTATTTTTGGCCTGTTGTGAAATATGCTGGACCAGTGGCTTATTTCTCCTCTCTTCAACCTCATAGCGGTCATGGTTAAGAACTTTTTGATGTGAGATAAAGTTAGCTAACATTTAACATTAGTTATGAGCTAACCATTTTGCATACTTTATTTATTGTTTGACAATTAACTTCGGCATAGCAAAACCATTTAACTTTGGGCATCTAAATAACATTGAAACATACTTAGCAAAGCAATACATTTGACATTCTACCGGAGAAAATGCCCCTTAACATTAACTGCTTGCTAGCTAGCTAGTATGTTAACCTAACGTTACATTTGTATTAGCTAACCTAGCAATTAGCCACCAGCCGCAATGACAAATAAATCACGTTACACCACACTTGACGTCAACACATAATTTTATATAAAGATAAACAACCTGTATAAATAACTATATTTCATTCTTAACTCCTGAAATGAAAATATTCTGGACACCGACTTTTCTCCGCCGTCAGTCAGTTGAAGAAGAGCGCGTGAAACCCGGATGTAGATAACTCAGTCAGGCGTGCATTGCGTTGACTCCGCCCCCAGAGCTATTTCAGCTTAATGAACACCCAAAACAACACTGATCAACTCAAAATGTATTTCACTGGAAAATCAACACCAAGTAACACTACCGATTTTGCTGTGTAGATACACATTTAGATATATAGATATACGTATATTTCAATAAAAAGAAAACATAAAAATGTCAAACAAACATTTTTTGGTTTTATTTTCTTTAATGTGACAAATTCTGCTTTTCTTAATTAAACTGAATACAAACTTTTTTAGATTGTTGGATGAATGAAACATTTCAAGAAGTCACTTTATAATAATCAACAAAACAATAAATCCATCATGAAAACAATCGTTTAGTCAAATTAATTAATTAATTCACAATCACATGAAGAAGAAAAGCTTTTATGTTTATTAATTCTGTTTATGTCATACAGAATGAGTTCATAGTTGTTACTTAAATATTTCCATCTGTGAAAATAAGCTGTGTTGTTATTTGAGACGTGCTGCAGGTGTTCGTGGTCACGTTAACCGTCAAACACTCAACCGTCACAACAACAACAACATGACAGGAAGTAAACAGGAAGTAGTGTTATTATAACAAGAAGGCTGATCTGGGATCAGCTCCATCGTGTCTGAAGAACAGACAGCGTCCTCTGCTCTTTAACCTCCAGTCCATGCAGGGTCAGCAGCAACAACAACAACAACAACAACAACAACTACTACTACTACTACAACTACTACTGCTACTACAACAACTACTACTACTACAACTACTACTGCTACTACAACAACTACTACTACTACAACAACAGCAACAGCAACAGCTTCAGCCTCAGTTGATGATGGAGTCTTTAATGGTCGGTCTGATCCTCCTCTCTATCAGCAGTGAGTCGCTTTATTTATATTTATAATATTAAAGTCTAAACTCTGTTTACACATTTATATTATTAAAGTCTAAACTCTGTTTACACATATTTATTTATATTATTAATGTCTAAATTAATATTAAATACATCTCAGCTCACTGATTCTTAATCACCAGATTAAAAGCAGCAGCTGTCGACTGGCTGAAGACTTTTGGTCATTTTACACAAATTTAAGGTATTTTATGCTGAAAATTCCTTCAAAGTAAAACTTCCTGTCTGAAAGAGACTTTACATGTTTAAAGATTAATGAAGGAACAAATATTCAGAGCTGCAACTATTATTATATTATATACTATTATTATATTATACACTATTATTATATTATATACTGGTATTATATTATATACTATATACTATTATTATATTATATGCTATTATTATCATCAGCTGGTTCATCAACTTTTATTTGAATTCAGTTTAGTTTTATTTTGTTCATGTTTTTGTTCCTATAGTGAAACTGTTCCTTTATGTGTGGACCTCAACAAGGTCCACACAACTGCCGCTCACTAGATATTTCCTCTTCTTCAGACTGTTCTCTGTAAACCCTAGAGATGGTTGTGCGTCAAAATCCCAGTAGACCAGCAGTTTTTGAAATACTCAGACCATATCTCCCCTTTCTGATTATATATATATATATATATATATCCCCTTTCTTCCCCATTTTGATGCTCGTTTTAACCTCCACTAAGTCGTCTTCACCACGTCTAGATGCCTGAAGGCATTGAGTTGCTGCCAGCTGATTGGCTGATTAACTATTTGTGTAAAGAAGAAATTGAACAGGTGTGCCTAATAAAGTGGCCAGTGAGTGTATATGTATATATATTGATGAAGCTGTTGTGTGTATACATTGTGTATTCGGTGTATTGACGTGTGAGTATGATGTATTCAGGTTCCCGGGGGGAGCAGCCCGCCGCCGCCCTGCCAGCATCCACCGTGCAGGTCAGGCTCGGGCAGGACGCCGCCCTGCAGTGCCCCCTGCTGGACGCCTCCACCAACAGCTCCTGCACCCTCAGCTGGTACCGGACGGCAGCGGGACGGCGTCCCGAGCTGCTGCTGACCTTCAGGGCCACTAACAGCTCCGACGTCAGGTACGGAGCCGCCATCAGTCCGGAGAAAGTCTCGGCTGCAGCCGACGGCTCGCTGCTGCTGCACGACTCCAGACACAACGACTCAGCGGTTTATTACTGCGGCATGATGCGGGGAGAAGAGAAGAAAAAGAAACAACGACACGGGGAGAAGAGTAGAAGAAGAAAGTCTGTTACACTTGTATGATGTCATGCAATGGAATAAATTTACATATCAACGGGCTCATTAAACGATTTTGTTTTTGTTCTGATCAGAAACAAGTTCCATACAATTCAGAATGATTATCAATAAACAGCCAGACAGACAGCTAATAGCTAACAGATAGACAGCTAACAGAGAGACAGACAGCTAACAGACAGACAGACAGCTAACAGAGAGACAGCTAACAGACAGACAGCTAACAGAGAGACAGACAGCTAACAGAGAGACAGACAGCTAACAGACAGACAGCTAACAGAGAGACAGACAGCTAACAGAGACAGCTAACAGACAGACAGCTAACAGATAGACAGCTAACAGACAGACAGCTAACAGATAGACAGCTAACAGAGAGACAGACAGCTAACAGAGAGACAGACAGCTAACAGATAGACAGCTAACAGACAGACAGCTAACAGATAGACAGCTAACAGACAGACAGCTAACAGATAGACAGCTAACAGAGAGACAGACAGCTAACAGAGAGACAGACAGCTAACAGATAGACAGCTAACAGACAGACAGCTAACAGATAGACAGCTAACAGACAGACAGCTAACAGATAGACAGCTAACAGAGAGACAGACAGCTAACAGAGAGACAGACAGCTAACAGATAGACAGCTAACAGACAGACAGCTAACAGATAGACAGCTAACAGACAGACAGCTAACAGATAGACAGCTAACAGAGAGACAGACAGCTAACAGAGAGACAGACAGCTAACAGATAGACAGCTAACAGACAGACAGCTAACAGACAGACAGCTAACAGACAGACAGCTAACAACCAGACAGACAGCTAACAAACAGTCAACAGACTTAGCTTATAAAGTTGTATATATATAGATATATAGATATATATCCCGAATTTCCCGACTTTCAACAAATGTCCCAATTTTTCACAAATATTCAGACTTTTCATAAATATCCTCACTTTCTACAAATGTCATCAATTTTCACAAATGTTCTGACTTTCCACAAATTTCTTACATTTTTACAATTTCTTTGACTTTTCACAAAAGTTCCGACTTTTCACAAATGTCCTCATTTTCCACAAATTTCATACATTTTCACAAACGTCCTCACTTTGAACAAATGTCATCAATTTCCACAAATGTCCTGACTTTCCACAAATTTCTCAATTTTAAAAAAAATTTCTGACTTTCCACAAATGTTTCTAGTTTTCTAGTTTAAATGTTTCTAGGCGCCTCTCACCCTGGGCAACTCCAGAAAAGGACAAAGTCCAACCTTCTCCAGGAGCTTGGTTCCAGAGCCAGTGCTGTGCGTGGAGGTGAGGCCAACTATATCTAACTGGTACCGCTCCACCTCCTGCACCAGCTCCACTATATCTAGCTGGTACCGCTCCACCTCCTGCACCAGCTCCACTATATCTAGCTGGTACCGCTCCACCTCCTGCACCAGCTCCACTATATCTAGCTGGTACCGCTCCACCTCCTGCACCAGCTCCACTATATCTAGCTGGTACCGCTCCACCTCCTCCACCAGCTCCACTATATCTAGCTGGTACCGCTCCACCTCCTGCACCAGCTCCACTATATCTAGCTGGTACCGCTCCACCTCCTCCACCAGCTCCTCTATATCTAGCTGGTACCGCTCCACCTCCTGCACCAGCTCCACTATATCTAGCTGGTACCGCTCCACCTCCCGCACCAGCTCCACTATATCTAGCTGGTACCGCTCCACCTCCCGCACCAGCTCCACTATATCTAGCTGGTACCGCTCCACCTCCTCCACCAGCTCCTCTATATCTAGCTGGTACCGCTCCACCTCCTGCACCAGCTCCTCTATATCTAGCTGGTACCGCTCCACCTCCTGCACCAGCTCCTCTATATCTAGCTGGTACCGCTCCACCTCCTCCACCAGCTCCACTATATCTAGCTGGTACCGCTCCACCTCCTCCACCAGCTCCACTATATCTAGCTGGTACCGCTCCACCTCCTCCACCAGCTCCACTATATCTAGCTGGTACCGCTCCACCTCCTGCACCAGCTCCACTATATCTAGCTGGTACCGCTCCACCTCCTCCACCAGCTCCACTATATCTAGCTGGTACCGCTCCACCTCCTCCACCAGCTCCTCTATATCTAGCTGGTACCGCTCCACCTCCTCCACCAGCTCCACTATATCTAGCTGGTACCGCTCCACCTCCTCCACCAGCTCCTCTATATCTAGCTGGTACCGCTCCACCTCCTCTACCAGCTCCGGCTCCTTCCCCGCTAGCGAGGTGACGTTCCACGTCCCTAGAGCTCGTCTATGCTGCCGGCAATTGGCTCGCCCAGCCCCCCTGCCCAGGCCCCCTGCCCGGCCCGCCGCCCGGTCTACATAGCACCCGACCCCGATGCTTATCCCTGCAGGTGGTGGGTCCACAGGATGGCTGCTCCATGTTGTTTCTTCGGGCTGAGCCCATGGGCGAAGACCCGGCCACCAGACACTCGCCTACGAGCTCCTCTCCCCTGAGACCTGTTTGTCTTGGGAGACCCGACCAGGGGCTGATGGCCCAGACAACATAGCTCCCAGGATCACTGAGCCACTCAAACTCCTCCACCACGTTAAGGTGGAGATTCACTTTCCACAAATGTCATCAATTTCCACAAGACTCCAAAATGTTCACAAATATTCAGACCTTTCGCAAAAGTCCTGACTTTCCACAAATGTTCTGACTTTTCACAAATGTCATCTATTTTCACAAAATTCCTGACTTTCCACAAACGTCATCAATTTCCACAAATATTCTGACTTTCTACAAATTTCCAAAATCTTCGCAAATTTTTAGACTTTTCACAAATATCTTCACTTTCCAAAAATATCATCTATTTTCACAAATGTTCCGACTTTTCATAAATCTCCTGACTTTTCACACATTTCCTCAATTTTCACAAATGTCATAAATTTTCATAAATTTTCTGACTTTCCACAAATGTTCAGATTTTTCACAAGAATCCTGACTTCACAAATGTTTCTACTTTTTACAAATGTCCTGTCTTTTCACAAATGTCATACATTTTTAAAAATCTTCTGACTTCACAAATGTCCAAATTTTTCAAAACTTTTCGGACTTTCCACAAATGTCCTGACTTTTCACAAATTTCTTAAATCTTTACATCCATCCATCCATCCATCCCATTATCCAAACCGCTTATCCTTTTTAGGATTACAAACGAGCCTTTTGATTGGACGATGAAAACTGTGAGAGCGTGATTGGCTCCTAGAAGTTGACACAGGCTTTGGAGTGGTCTGATTGGCTCCTAGAAGTTAACACAGGCTTTGGAGTGGTCTGATTGGCTCCTAGAAGTTGACACAGGCTTTGGAGTGGTCTGATTGGCTCCTAGAAGTTGACACAGGCTTTGGAGTGGTCTGATTGGCTCCTAGAAGTTGACACAGGCTTTGGAGTGGTCTGATTGGCTCCTAGAAGTTAACGCAGGCTTTGGAGTGGTCTGATTGGCTCCTAGAAGTTAACGCAGGCTTTGGAGTGGTCTGATTGGCTCCTAGAAGTTGAGACAAATTGAGACTTTGACACAGAGAAGAACGTTTTCTCGGTGCTTGAGTTCTGTGTCAAATTCTCAATTTGTCTCAATTTCTGAGCAGCCAATCAGAGTGTCCAAGTTTTTATCGTCCAATCAGATGGCTTGTTTGTCTCAATTGTGAAATCTCGAGCCGCCATCTTGGATTCTCGCTACCGAGCGCTCAGTTCAAACGTTTTTTAAATTTCTTATTCAACAATTTCACAAATTGTCAATAATAAACAGTAAAATACAGACATTTAAACTAACAACCGCAGAGAATAAAAAATAGACAGAAAAAATATACATAGAAAATAAAGAGTAAAAACAAATAAATATTGAAATATTAAGGTTCAATTTAAAGTTCCTGAGAACATCCTTTGCAGAGTAAAACTTATCTAATCTTATTCCTCATACAATATTTGTGGGACCAAACTTTTATAAATATATTCTTAGTAAAGGTACTCCAACATGTTTATGACATCAAGCTTTGAGAGAGAACAAATATCTCCGTTATTCTTCTGACAGGAAACTAATAAAACTAGTAAAATATAACATCTGTTGCTTCATAATTAGAGGTAATTTTATAACCTTCAGGGTTCATCAGCTGACTCCCCGAAAACATGTTTCATTCAAATACAATTCGTCAGAAAAATACTTACACACCATCATTCCACATATAATATCGTTTGTGGTGAGAAATGGTGCTTCTATATTAATTGTGCTTCTATATTAATTTCACATGAAGGACATTTAAATACATCCAGTAGTTGTGACTCATGTTTCCCTCCATGTTCCACAGTCAGACCACAGTGCCCTCACTCCATAGACCGGTCATAGGGCGACACCTGCTGGCGGGTTTGTGAAACTGCACAGCCAGACTCTGCTCTGCTGCTGCAGTACCGACAGCGGCCGCGGTGGCGGCTGGGGGGGCGCTGTTTCCCCCAAATATGAAAAGAATCATAAAAATAATCATAAGAAATCATAATCAAATAAAAATATTATGCAAAAATGAGGAACGCTTAACGAATTTGCGTGTCATCCTTGCGCCACCTCGAAGTCGTTCCTCTCGGTTCCGATTGTGTTCCGATTGTCTTCTAGGAGCCAATCACGCTATCCAAGGTTTTCATCGTCCAATCAGAAGGCTCGAAAAGTTCCGATTCCAAAAGCTGGAGTCCAATCAGAAGGCTCAATTCGTTCCGATTCCAAAATCTGGAGCCGCCATCTTGGATCCGCCTCCGCTTCCTGTTCCTCTCCTGACTCCTGACTCCTGACTCCTGTTACCTGTCCTGCTTCCTCTCCTACATCCTCGCCCACACTCCACGCTCCCTTCCAGACTTCCAGTCACAATCCCAGCCAGGTTTGAAGCTGCGCTCCCAGCCCTGTCCACGGTTGACTTTGTAAACCATTGTTAAAGCCTTTGTGGTTACTACTTTAACCCTGATCTTTGTGTGCTGCTTTTGGGTCCACGTCTTGGCTACCAGAACACAACAGGAACATCCTTCATTCAGGAGGAGGAGGAGGATATCGTGGAAAATGTCCAGGACCCGACCTTCTTCCTCCACCAGCCCGGTCAGGTGATCCAGCCGACGCACCGTCTGAACCATCCGGTCCAGCACCCCGATCAAGACGACCCTCCTGAGGCCCCTGAGGTTCCCCAGCAGCCCTCCTCGGACTCTGAGGTAAGTTCACCCACTACAATAATGTATAATAAGAATGAAGATGATAAGAATGAAGATAGAATATTTTACCGCGCTCTGTGCTGACTGGCTGTTTCTCCTCAGGAGAACATCCAGGGTCCTGATGGCCAACCTGGGTCCCAGCAGGTTCTGAATGTGTCCTCTCCTAAATATCTGCCGTATATTAACCCACACTTTTCTCTCCACGACTTTCAGCTGCCTTCTCGGGCTGAACTCGGGCCCTGCAGACCGGCCAGTCTCCCGGTGGAGGCAGTTTGCAGCCGGCTCTGAGGGGTCACGAGGACTCGGGGGTCCCTCGTCCTCACAGACTACCTGGCCGACGCAGTCCGTCTGCAGCCGGTGTGTTCAGCCCAAAAGACTCAGACTGGCCACACCCGCCTTTATGGAGGCGTACTGCGCGTACGCCTCCATAAAGGCGGGAAAACTGTGGAGGAGATGAGGAGAAGACACGAGGGAGGTTTTGGTTTGTTTATTTCGTTATATGTTATTTGACTGTTATTTATTTATTGTGTTTTTTGTTATACTGTGTTTTATTATAATAAAAGACTTGTAATCTGCACTTGGTTTTCAAGCTTTATTATTTCTTATATGATTTTAAAAACAAGCTCTACACATTATGGCAAAAATGATGACATGATGATGACACATGTTTACATGATGAGCTGCTGATGAACTCAGGTCAAAGGTCACAGGACATGATATAGTAGATGAGCAGCATGAAGCTCAGGCTGTCCAGCTGCTGCTCTGATGACCTCATGGAGTCAGGCTGAGGAGACCAGAGACCAGGACGGAGGAGACCAGAGACCAGGACAGAGGAGACCAGAGACCAGGACGGAGGAGACCAGAGACCAGGACAGAGGAGACCAGAGACCAGGACGGAGGAGACCAGAGACCAGGACGGAGGAGACCAGGACGGAGGAGACCAGAGACCAGGACAAAGGAGACCAGAGACCAGGACGGAGGAGACCAGGACGGAGGAGACCAGAGACCAGGACGGAGGAGACCAGAGACCAGGACGGAGGAGACCAGAGACCAGGACAGAGGAGACCAGAGACCAGGACAGAGGAGACCAGGACGGAGGAGACCAGAGACCAGGACAGAGGAGACCAGAGACCAGGACGGAGGAGACCAGGACGGAGGAGACCAGAGACCAGGACAGAGGAGACCAGAGACCAGGACGGAGGAGACCAGAGACCAGGACGGAGGAGACCAGAGACCAGGACGGAGGAGACCAGGACGGAGGAGACCAGAGACCAGGACAGAGGAGACCAGAGACCAGGACGGAGGAGACCAGAGACCAGGACGGAGACCAGGACGGAGGAGACCAGAGACCAGGACGAGGAGACCAGAGACCAGGACGGAGGAGACCAGGACGGAGGAGACCAGAGACCAGGACAGAGGAGACCAGAGACCAGGACGGAGGAGACCAGGACGGAGGAGACCAGAGACCAGGACAGAGGAGACCAGAGACCAGGACGGAGGAGACCAGAGACCAGGACGGAGGAGACCAGAGACCAGGACGGAGGAGACCAGAGACCAGGACGGAGGAGACCAGGACGGAGGAGACCAGAGACCAGGACAGAGGAGACCAGAGACCAGGACGGAGGAGACCAGGACGGAGGAGACCAGAGACCAGGACAGAGGAGACCAGAGACCAGGACGGAGGAGACCAGAGACCAGAGACCAGGACGGAGGAGACCAGGACGGAGGAGACCAGAGACCAGGACGGAGGAGACCAGAGACCAGGACGGAGGTGCAGCATCATACAGATGTGAAGCATCTTCTTTGCCGTTGGTGGGAGTCGAACCGGCGACCATCCGGTCGCAAACCATCGCAAAACCCCCCTTTTTTTCTTCATCTTCAGTCCACATGATCAGGACTGAAGGGGACAAGGGGACATCTAGTCCCCCTCCTTCAGACTCGTTCTGGAGTCCAGATGTGTGTTTTAAACCACCTGGACTGTTTTTATTCTCATTACACACATTCACATTATGTGGTTCTTCCTGCTTTACTACTTCCTGTTTTCATTTAAAAAAAACACCGGTGCAGTTGCACCAACTCACCAGCAGGTGTCGCCCTCCGGCCGCTCTGTGGAGGGGCGCTGTGGTCTCCTGCAGAACGAGGAGGCAAACACAAAGTCCTGCATGAAACACGAGTCTCAACCACTGATGTGTTTAAATACACGTTAACGACCTTCACGTGAACTGTTGAACTGCTGAACAATAATGAATCCACTGCACGTGCGGTTAAAGTATGCAGGGCAAATCACCAAACCACATCCCCTAGTACAATCTCACAATTTAAATTGTTTTTTACTTTTTCATAAAGAATTCTCACCTCTAAAAACACGAATCAGGATTTCTTATAATCGTGAGTTCTGGCTTCATAATTCGGCTTCCATCCAACACACAGATAAGCTCTCATTTGAATAACAACGCCACTTTTAGGACCGCTATCACCGCTGTTACCGTGTATGACGCAGCTTCTAAAATCCCATGCAGGTGCACAAACTCACCAGCAGGTGTCGCTTTAGGACAGCGACAGTGAGCACAAACACTTTATGAACGTTGTGATTGTTTTACCGTGCAGGCTTGGTGGGGGTCTGGGGGTCTGGTTCCAGCAGGGTCCGAGACTCTGGAGTCCTCCTGGCCCCTGACTTCTTCTCAGCAGGTTGATATTACCGGAAGTCGCCCATCAGTCCGCCAATCAATCAATTAAGAGTTGGAAAACAATCATATCAATAATATCTGATCAATAACAATGTGGAGACACGGAGCTTCTCCACATGAAGAATAACGCACATATTTCCTCTCTTTCTCAAAGCTTATATAGAGAATATTCTTTAACTAGAACATTTCAGAGACATTTTGACTGTGTGGCTGCGACTGCCGTAAGACGTTGCAATATATATATATATATATATATATATATATATATATATATATATATATATATACGGCAACATTACCAGTAGTAAGATGTGTTATTGAGGTACAATATATACACGCTAGCGCACAAGCATTGCGCCTGCATCGTGTTATTATTGCGCTAACATCGCGTTAGCATCTAGTTAGCATTGCGTTAGCATCGCACTATTATTGCCCTATCATTGCGTTAACATCGCAATAGCATCTCATTAGCATCTCGTTAGCCTTAGCATCTCACTAGCATCACGTTAGAATCATGTTAGCATCGCGCTAGCAGCTCGTTAGCATCGCGTTAGCCAGGTGGAGGTCTTACAATGCCTTTGACTAAATATCTCCAAGTCATTTATGTAACGTTATGTGTGTGCGTCTGTGTCTGTCAGTGTGTGTCTATGTCTGAGTGTGTGTGTGTGTCTGTGTCAGTGTGTGTCTGTGTCAGTGTCTGTGTGTGTGTGTCTGTGTCAGTGTGTGTGTGTCAGTGTCTGTCTGTGTGTCTGTCTGTGTGTGTGTCTGTGTCAGTGTCTGTGTGTCAGTGTCTGTGTGTGTGTGTCTGTGTGTCTGTGTGTGTGTGTGTGTGTCTGTGTGTGTGTGTCAGTGTCTGTGTGTGTGTGTGTGTGTCTGTGTGTGTGTGTCAGTGTGTGTGTGTCTGTGTCTGTGTGTCTGTGTGTGTGTGTGTCTGTGTGTGTCTGTGTGTGTCTGTGTGTGTGTGTGTGTGTGTCTGTGTGTGTCAGTGTGTGTGTGTGTCTAACTGCAGTAATTAGCTCATCACAAACACCTGTGTGCTCCACATCAAAGGTTTCCATGGTGATTACTGCAGAGACGAGAGTTCCAGCCGCTTAACATGGAGTTAAAACCTGTCCAATTATCTCAAGATCTCATATAACCGTAGCTCCTACTGCTTCGATAGCCGACATTGAGAGGAAGGAGGACTTGATGAACAGATAGTGTGAAATCTGGGTCTGTAGAGTAAAATAAAGTGTCTTTTATGGCAGAATATAAATCTGGTACAGTTGTCTGTGAGATCTTTTTGGAGTTAACATGGGTCTCTATGGAGCAGAGAGGTGGATTTCCTCTCACTCTCAGACATTTTTAGCCAAATGTGTGAATCTGTTGGATTCCGTAGTCATATGTGTACGACAAGCACAAGATTATCTACATTTATAAATTTCAATGATGCCTGAAGATTGAAAATTGTGGATTTTGTGGCAACATACAAATATTTTTTTCACATGATTTTGAAGATGTCCCAAAATCTTCCTGAACTTGAACAAGGATGAGAGGAGAACCGTGCGAGCCATCAAAATGCCCTTTTGGCCAAATAAACTCCAGACTTTTGTCAACGTTTGAAGCTATAAATCTTCTTTCAACGTTAAAGTATGCCAAGTCACTGTGGTTCCAAAGATGAGAGTTTTTTTTTGTTTTTTTTGCTCTCTTCACGGCAAAAACCCATTCAAGTGAATGGGACCATTTCTCGCCGTTTTGGGTGTTTTACGGGGTTAAAGGTCGGGTGAATCTCTTAGAAAAGTCATAGCACACGATTCCCGGTCAGGCCGCACGTTTTGATGTATTTTGACGCATGTGTTGGCAACGCTGCGGGACGAGTTCCCCGCCAAACTTTTGTACGGAAGAAGGAGAATAAGATGCGATAAGCCTGCAGGAGTTTAGTCTGTGTGGCTGAAGGCAACAAAGCTTTAGAGTCTTGTTGCCTTCAGCCACACAGAATAAAAGCTTTGTCCCACACACATTGTGTGAGGAGTGAGATCAGAGGGGTCTCCTTTAATATGATGATTTTACGGCTTATCCCAAATGTCCTGACTTTCCACAAATTTCATAAATTTTCACAAATGTTCTGACTTGTCACTAAAGTGCTTTTTTTTTACAACTTTCTTAATTTTTTACAAATGTCTTAAATTTTTTTACAAATTTCTTACATTTTACAAATTTTCCAACTTTTCAGAAAAATGCTGACTTTCCACAAATTTTCTGACTTCACAAAAGTCCTGACTTTCAACAAATGTCATCAATTTTCACAAAAGTTCCGACTTTTCACAAATCTCCTGACTTTCCACAAATTTCATAAATTTTCACAAATTTTCTAACTTTTCACAAAAGTCCTGACTTTTCACTAATTTCTTAAATCTTTACAAATTTTCCAACTTTTCACAAAAATGCTGACTTTCCACAAAAGTCCTAACTTTCGATAAAATGTTTCTACTTTTTAAAAATGTTCTGACTTTTCACAAATATCCTCACTTTCCACAAATTTCATAAATTTTCGCAAATATTCCAACTTTTCACAAATATCTTGACCTTCCTCAAATTTCCAAAATATTTACAAATTTTCCGACGAAGTCCTGACTTTCCACAATTTTTTTACTGTTCACAAATGTCCTCACTTTCCACAGATTTCCACAAATTTTAACAAATTTTGGGACTTTTCACAAAAATGCAGATTTTCCACAAAAGTCCTGACTTTCCACAAATGTCATGACTTTCCATAAATTTTCTGACTTTTCACAAAAGTCCTGACATTTTCACAAATTTCTTAAATTTGTACAAATTTCTTAAATTTCAAAAAAATGCTAACTTTTCACAAATGTCCTGACATTCCACATATGTCCTCACTTTCCAAAAATGTCATCTATTTTCACAAATTTTCAGACTATTCACAAATTTCCTGACTTTCCATGAAAATGTCATAAATTTTCACAAATGTTCCGACTTCTCACAAATTTCCTAAATTTTTACAAAAGTCCCGACTTTCCACAAAATTCCTCAATTTTCGCAAATGTCCTCACTTTCAAATAAAAGCTGTAATACAGTTTATGTCATTATTTATGTCAAAACGTGATTGTAAGCTGAGTCTTCAACCCAAACTGACAATGGCAGTGAACACTGCTGTTACCAGATGTGCTGCACTCTATTTAAAGGAAAACGGTTATTAGAGTGGATCTCATCACATGAAGGCCAGTGTATTAGTTATGAGCAGCCTGTGACAAGATATACACGGCAACAGATACACGGCAACCGATACACGGCACCAGATACACGACAACCGATACACGGCAACAGATACACGGCACCAGATACACGGCAACAGATACACGACAACACGACAACAGATACACGACAACAGATACACGGCAACAGATACACGACAACAGATACACGGCAACAGATACACGGCACCAGATACACGGCAACAGATACACGACAACAGATACACGACAACAGATACACGGCAACAGATACACGGCAACAGATACACGACAACAGATACACGACAACAGATACACACACGACAACAGAACACGGCAACAGATACACGGCAACAGATACACGACAACAGATACACGACAACAGATACACGACAACAGATACACGACAACAGATACACGACAACACGACAACAGATACACGACAACAGATACACGACAACACGGCAACAGATACACGACAACAGATACACGGCAACAGATACACGACAACACGACAACAGATACACGGCAACAGATACACGGCAACAGATACACGGCAACAGATACAAGGCAACAGATACACGACAACAGATACAAGACAACAGATACACGACAACAGATACACGACAACAGATACACGACAACAGATACACGGCAACAGATACATGGCAACAGATACACGACAACACGACAACAGATACACGACAACAGATACACGGCAACACGGCAACAGATACACGACAACAAATACACGGCAACAGATACACGACAACACGGCAACAGATACACGGCAACAGATACACGGCAACAGATACACGACAACAGATACACGGCAACAGATACACGGCAACAGATACACGGCACCAGATACACGGCAACAGATACACGACAACAGATACACGGCAACAGATTCACGACAACAGATACACGGCAACAGATACACGGCACCAGATACACGGCAACAGATACACGACAACAGATACACGGCAACAGATACACGACAACAGATACACGACAACACGACAACAGATACACGGCAACAGATACACGGCAACAGATCCACGACAACAGATACACGGCAACAGATACACGGCAACAGATACACGACAACAGATACACGACAACACGACAACGGATACACGACAACACTACAACAGATACACGGCAACAGATACACGGCAACAGATCCACGACAACAGATACACGGCAACAGATACACGGCAACAGATACACGACAACAGATACACGGCAACAGATACACGACAACAGATACACGGCAACAGATACACGACAACAGATACACGACAACAGATACACGACAACACGACAACAGATACACGACAACAGATACACGACAACACGGCAACAGATACACGGCAACAGATACACGACAACACGACAACAGATACACGACAACAGATACACGACAACAGATACACGACAACACGGCAACAGATACACGACAACAGATACACGACAACAGATACACGGCAACAGATACACGACAACACGGCAACAGATACACGACAACAGATACACGACAACACGGCAACAGATACACGGCAACAGATACACGGCAACAGATACACGACAACAGATACACGACAACACAGCAACAGATACACGGCAACAGATACACGGCAACAGATACACGACAACACGACAACAGATACACGACAACACGACAACAGATACACGACAACAGATACACGGCAACAGATACACGGCAACAGATACGACAACAGATACACAACAACACGACAACAGATACACGGCAACAGATACACGACAACACGGCAACAGATACACGGCAACAGATACACGGCAACAGATTCACGACAACAGATACACGACAACAGATACACGGCAACAGATACACGGCAACAGATACACGACAACAGATACACGACAACAGATACACGACAACAGATACACGGCAACAGATACACGACAACAGATACACGACAACAGATACACGGCAACACGGCAACAGATACACGACAACAGATACACGGCAACAGATACACGGCAACAGATACACGACAACAGATACACGGCAACAGATACACGACAACACGGCAACAAATACACAGCAACAGATACACGGCAACAGATACACGACAACACGACAACAGATACACGGCAACAGATACACGGCAACAGATACACGACAACGTATACACGACAACAGATACAAGACAAGATATACACGGCAACAGATGGACGACAACAGATACACGACAACACGACAAGAGATACACGGCAACAGATACGCGACAACACGACAACAGATACACGGCAACAGATACACGACAACACGGCAACAGATACACGACAACAGATACACGACAACACGGCAACAGATACACGGCAACAGATACACGGCAACAGATACACGACAACAGATACACGGCAACAGATACACGGCAAAATATTCACGGCAACAGATACACGGCAACAGATACACGGCAACAGATACACGACAACAGATACACGGCAACAGATACACAGCAAAATATTCACGGCAACAGATACAGGGCAACAGATACACAACAAAAGATACACGGCACCAGATACACGGCAACAGATACACGACAACAGATACACGGCACCAGATACACGGCAACAGATACACGGCAACAGATACACGACAACAGATACACGGCAACAGATACACGACAACACGACAACAGATACACGGCAACAGATACACGGCAACAGATACACGGCAAAAGATACACGGCAACAGATACACGACAACAGATACACGGCAACAGATACACGGCAACAGAAACACGGCAACAGAAACACGGCAACAGATACACGGCAACAGATACACGGCAACAGATACACGGCAACAGATACACGACAACAGATACACGGCAACAGATACACGGCAACAGATACACGACAACACGACAACAGATACACGACAACAGATACACGGCAACAGATACACGGCAACAGATACACGACAACAGATACACGGCAACAGATACACGGCAACAGATACACGGCAACAGATACACGGCAACAGATACACGGCAACAGATACACGGCACCAGATACACGGCAACAGATACACGACAACACGACAACAGATACACGGCAACAGATACACGGCAACAGATACACGGCAACAGAAACACGGCAACAGATACACGGCAACACGACAACAGATACACGACAACAGATACACGACAACACGGCAACAGATACACGACAACAGATACACGGCAACAGATACACGACAACACGACAACAGATACACGGCAACAGATACACGGCAACAGATTCACGACAACAGATACACGGCAACAGATACACGGCAACAGATACACGGCAACAGATACACGACAACAGATACACGACAACAGATACACGGCAACAGATACACGGCAACAGATACACGGCAACAGATACACGGCAACAGATACACGGCAACAGATACACGGCAACAGATACACGGCAACAGATACACGGCAACAGATACACGACAACAGATACACGGCAACAGATACACGGCAACAGATACACGGCAACAGATACACGACAACAGATACACGACAACAGATACACGACAACAGATACACGGCAACAGATACACGGCAACAGATACACGACAACAGATACACGGCAACAGATACACGGCAACAGATACACGGCAACAGATACACAACAACAGATACACGACAACAGATACACGGCAACAGATACACGACAACAGATACACGGCAACAGATACACGACAACAGATACACGACAACACGACAACAGATACACGGCAACAGATACACGGCAACAGATCCACGACAACAGATACACGGCAACAGATACACGGCAACAGATACACGACAACAGATACACGGCAACAGATACACGGCAACAGATACACGGCAACAGATACACGACAACAGATACACGGCAACAGATACACGGCAACAGATACACGACAACAGATACACGACAACAGATACACGGCAACAGATACACGGCAACAGATACACGACAACACGACAACAGATACACGACAACAGATACACGGCAACACGGCAACAGATACACGACAACAGATACACGGCAACAGATACACGACAACACGGCAACAGATACACGGCAACAGATACACGGCAACAGATACACGACAACAGATACACGGCAACAGATACACGGCAACAGATACACGGCAACAGATTCACGACAACAGATACACGACAACAGATACACGGCAACAGATACACGACAACAGATACACGGCAACAGATACACGACAACAGATACACGACAACAGATACACGACAACAGATACACGACAACAGATACACGGCAACAGATACACGGCAACAGATACACGACAACAGATACACGGCAACAGATACACGACAACACGACAACAGATACACGACAACAGACAACAGATACACGACAACAGATACACGGCAACAGATACACGGCAACAGATACACGACAACAGATACACGACAACAGATACACGACAACAGATACACGACAACAGATACACGACAACAGATACACGACAACAGATACACGACAACAGATACACGACAACAGATACACGACAACAGATACACGACAACAGATACACGGCAACAGATACACGACAACAGATACACGACAACAGATACACGACAACAGATACACGGCAACAGATACACGACAACAGATACACGACAACACGACAACAGATACACGCAACAGATACACGGCAACAGATACACGGCAACAGATACACGACAACAGATACACGACAACAGATACACGACAACAGATACACGACAACAGATACACGGCAACAGATACATGGCAACAGATACACGACAACACGACAACAGATACACGACAACAGATACACGGCAACACGGCAACAGATACACGACAACAAATACACGGCAACAGATACAGGACAACACGGCAACAGATACACGGCAACAGATACACGGCAACAGATACACGACAACAGATACACGACAACAGATACACGGCAACAGATACACGACAACAGATACACGACAACAGATACACGGCAACAGATACACGACAACAGATACACGGCAACAGATACACGGCAACAGATACACGGCAACAGATTCACGACAACAGATACACGGCAACAGATACACGGCAACAGATACACGGCAACAGATACACGACAACAGATACACGGCAACAGATACACGACAACAGATACACGACAACAGATACACGGCAACAGATACACGACAACAGATACACGGCAACAGATACACGACAACAGATACACGACAACAGATACACGACAACAGATACACGACAACAGATACACGGCAACAGATACACGGCAACAGATACACGACAACAGATACACGACAACACGGCAACAGATACACGGCAACAGATACACGACAACAGATACACGGCAACAGATACACGACAACAGATACACGACAACAGATACACGACAACACGACAACAGATACACGGCAACAGATACACGGCAACAGATACACGCAACACGACAACAGATACACGACAACAGATACACGACAACAGATACACGACAACACGGCAACAGATACACGACAACAGATACACGGCAACAGATACACGGCAACAGATACACGACAACAGATACACGGCAACAGATACACGGCAACAGATACACGACAACAGATACACGACAACAGGATACACGGCAACACGACAACAGATACACGGCAACAGATACACGGCAACAGATACACGACAACAGATACACGGCAACAGATACACGGCAACAGATACACGACAACAGATACACGGCAACAGATACACGGCAACAGATACACGGCAACAGATACACGACAACAGATACACGGCAACAGATCACACGACAACAGATACACGACAACAGATACACGGCAACAGATACACGGAACAGATACACGACAACACGACAACAGATACACGACAACAGATACACGACAACAGATACACGGCAACAGATACACGACAACAGATACACGACAACAGATACACGGCAACAGATACACGACAACACGGCAACAGATCAACAGACAACACGGCAACAGATACACGGCAACAGATACACGGCAACAGATCACGAACAGATACACGGCAACAGATACGGCAACAGATACACGGCAACAGATACACGACAACAGATACACGACAACAGATACACGACAACACGGCAACAGATACACGACAACAGATAACGACAACAGATACACGGCAACAGATACACGACAACACGGCAACAGATACACGACAACAGATACACGACAACACGCAACAGATACACGGCAACAGATACACGACACGACAACAGATACACGACAACACGACAACAGATACACGGCAACAGATACACGGCAACAGATACACGGCAACAGATACACGGCAACAGATACACGACAACAGATACACAACAACACGACAACAGATACACGGCAACAGATACACGACAACACGACAACAGATACACGACAACACGGCAACAGATACACGACAACAGATACACGACAACACGGCAACAGATACACGGCAACAGATACACGACAACAGATACACGACAACAGATACACGACAACAGATACACGACAACACGCAACAGATACACGGCAACAGATACACGACAACACGACAACAGATACACGACAACACGACAACAGATACACGACAACAGATACACGGCAACAGATACACGGCAACAGATACACGGCAACAGATACACGACAACAGATACACAACACGACAACAGATACACGGCAACAGATACACGACAACAGACAACAGATACACGGCAACAGATACACGACAACACGGCAACAGATACACGACAACAGATACACGACAACACGCAACAGATACACGGCAACAGATACACGGCAACAGATACACGACAACAGATACACGGCAACAGATACACGGCAACAATACACGACAACAGATACACGGCAACAGATACACGGCAACAGATACACGACAACAGATACACGGCAACAGATACACGACAACAGATACACGGCAACAGATACACGGCAACAGATACACGACAACACGACAACAGATACACGACAACAGATACACGGCAACAGATACACGGCAACAGATACACGACAACAGATACACGGCAACAGATACACGGCAACAGATACACGGCAACAGATACACGACAACAGATACACGGCAACAGATACACGGCAACAGATACACGGCAACAGATACACGGCAACAGATACACGACAACAGATACACGACAACAGATACACGGCAACAGATACACGGCAACAGATACACGGCAACAGATACACGGCAACAGATACACGGCAACAGATACACGGCAACAGATACACGACAACAGATACACGGCAACAGATACACGGCAACAGATACACGACAACACGACAACAGATACACGACAACAGATACACGGCAACAGATACACGGCAACAGATACACGACAACAGATACACGGCAACAGATACACGGCAACAGATACACGGCAACAGATACACGGCAACAGATACACGACAACAGATACACGGCAACAGATACACGGCAACAGATACACGACAACAGATACACGAACACGACAACAGATACACGGCAACAGATACACGGCAACAGATACACGGCAACAGATACACGGCAACAGATACACGGCAAAACGACAACAGATACACGACAACAGATACACGAACAACACGGCAACAGATACACGACAACAGATACACGGCAACAGATACACGACACGACAACAGATACACGGCAACAGATACAACACGACAACAGATACACGACACAACAGATACACGGCAACAGATACACGACAACAGATACACGGCAACAGATACACGACAAAGATACACGACAACACGACAACAGATACACGGCAACAGATACACGGCAACAGATACACGACAACAGATACACGGCAACAGATACACGGCAACAGATACACGACAACAGATACACGGCAACAGATACACGGCAACAGATTCACGACAACAGATACACGGCAACAGATACACGGCACCAGATACACGGCAACAGATACACGACAACAGATACACGACAACAGATTCACGACAACAGATACACGGCAACAGATACACGGCAACAGATACACGGCAACTGATTCACGACAACAGATACACGGCAACAGATACACGGCACCAGATACACGGCAACAGATACACGACAACAGATACACGACAACAGATACACGGCAACAGATACACGGCAACAGATACACGACAACAGATACACGACAACACGACAACAGATACACGGCAACAGATCCACGACAACAGATACACGGCAACAGATACACGGCAACAGATACACGACAACAGATACACGGCAACAGATACACGACAACACGACAACAGATACACGGCAACAGATACACGGCAACAGATACACGACAACAGATACACGACAACAGATACACGACAAGATATACACGACAACAGATACACGACAACAGATACACGGCAACAGATACACGACAACAGATACACGACAACAGATACACGACAACAGATAACGGCAACAGATACACGACAACAGATACACGGCAACAGATACACGACAACACGACAACAGATACACGGCAACAGATACACGGCAACAGATACAGGCAACAGATACAAGGCAACAGATACACGACAACAGATACAAGACAACAGATACACGACAACAGATACACGACAACAGATACACGACAACAGATACACGGCAACAGATACATGGCAACAGATACACGACAACACGACAACAGATACACGACAACAGATACACGGCAACACGGCAACAGATACACGACAACAAATACACGGCAACAGATACACGACAACACGGCAACAGATACACGGCAACAGATACACGGCAACAGATACACGACAACACGGCAACAGATACACGGCAACAGATACACGGCAACAGATTCACGACAACAGATACACGGCAACAGATACACGGCACCAGATACACGGCAACAGATACACGACAACAGATACACGACAACAGATTCACGACAACAGATACACGGCAACAGATACACGGCAACAGATACACGGCAACAGATACACGGCAACAGATACACGGCAACAGATACACGGCAACAGATACACGACAACAGATACACGACAACAGATACACGGCAACAGATACACGACAAACACAACAGATACACGGCAACAGATACACGGCAACAGATACACGGCAACAGATACACGACAACAGATACACGACAACAGATACACGACAACAGATACACGACAACAGATACACGCAACAGAAACACGACAACAGATACACGGCAAGAACACGGCAACAGATACACGACAACACGACAACAGATACACGGCAACAGATACACGGCAACACGGCAACAGATACACGACAACAGATACACGGCAACAGATACACGACAACACGGCAACAGATACACGGCAACAGATACACGGCAACAGATACACGACAACAGATACACGGCAACAGATACACGGCAACAGATACACGGCAACAGATACACGACAACAGATACACGGCAACAGATACACGACAACAGATACACGGCAACAGATACACGGCAACAGATACACGGCAACAGATACACGACAACAGATACACGGCAACAGATACACGGCAACAGATACACGGCAACAGATACACGACAACAGATACACGGCAACAGATACACGACAACAGATACACGACAACAGATACACGGCAACAGATACACGACAACAGATACACGGCAACAGATACACGACAACAGATACACGACAAGATATACACGACAACAGATACACGACAACAGATACACGGCAACAGATACACGGCAACAGATACACGACAACAGATACACGACAACACGGCAACAGATACACGACAACAGATACACGGCAACAGATACACGACAACACGACAACAGATACACGGCAACAGATACACGGCAACAGATACACGGCAACAGATACACGACAACAGATACACGACAACAGATACACGACAACAGATACACGACAACAGATACACGGCAACAGATACATGGCAACAGATACACGACAACACGACAACAGATACACGACAACAGATACACGGCAACACGGCAACAGATACACGACAACAAATACACGGCAACAGATACACGACAACACGGCAACAGATACACGGCAACAGATACACGGCAACAGATACACGGCAACAGATACACGGCAACAGATACACGGCAACAGATACACGACAACAGATACACGGCAACAGATACACGGCAACAGATACACGGCAACAGATACACGACAACAGATACACGACAACAGATACACGGCAACAGATACACGACAACAGATACACGACAACAGATACACGACAACAGATACACGGCAACAGATACACGGCAACAGATACACGGCAACAGATACACGACAACAGATACACGGCAACAGATACACGACAACAGATACACGGCAACAGATACACGACAACAGATACACGACAACACGACAACAGATACACGGCAACAGATACACGGCAACAGATACACGACAACAGATACACGGCAACAGATACACGGCAACAGATACACGACAACAGATACACGACAACAGATACACGACAACAGATACACGACAACAGATACACGGCAACAGATACACGGCAACAGATACACGACAACAGATACACGACAACACGGCAACAGATACACGACAACAGATACACGGCAACAGATACACGACAACACGACAACAGATACACGGCAACAGATACACGGCAACAGATACACGGCAACAGATACACGACAACAGATACACGACAACAGATACACGACAACAGATACACGACAACAGATACACGACAACAGATACACGACAAGATATACACGACAACAGATACACGACAACAGATACACGGCAACAGATACACGGCAACAGATACACGACAACAGATACACGACAACACGGCAACAGATACACGACAACAGATACACGGCAACAGATACACGACAACACGACAACAGATACACGGCAACAGATACACGGCAACAGATACACGGCAACAGATACACGACAACAGATACAAGACAACAGATACACGACAACAGATACACGACAACAGATACACGACAACAGATACACGGCAACAGATACATGGCAACAGATACACGACAACACGACAACAGATACACGACAACAGATACACGGCAACACGGCAACAGATACACGACAACAAATACACGGCAACAGATACACGACAACACGGCAACAGATACACGGCAACAGATACACGGCAACAGATACACGACAACAGATACACGGCAACAGATACACGGCAACAGATACACGGCAACAGATACACGACAACAGATACACGGCAACAGATACACGACAACAGATACACGGCAACAGATACACGGCAACAGATACACGGCAACAGATTCACGACAACAGATACACGGCAACAGATACACGGCAACAGATACACGGCAACAGATACACGACAACAGATACACGGCAACAGATACACGACAACAGATACACGACAACAGATACACGGCAACAGATACACGACAACAGATACACGGCAACAGATACACGACAACAGATACACGACAAGATATACACGACAACAGATACACGACAACAGATACACGGCAACAGATACACGGCAACAGATACACGACAACAGATACACGACAACACGGCAACAGATACACGGCAACAGATACACGACAACACGACAACAGATACACGGCAACAGATACACGGCAACAGATACACGGCAACAGATACACGACAACAGATACAAGACAACAGATACACGACAACAGATACACGACAACAGATACACGACAACAGATACACGGCAACAGATACATGGCAACAGATACACGACAACACGACAACAGATACACGACAACAGATACACGGCAACACGGCAACAGATACACGACAACAAATACACGGCAACAGATACACGACAACACGGCAACAGATACACGGCAACAGATACACGGCAACAGATACACGACAACAGATACACGGCAACAGATACACGGCAACAGATACACGGCAACAGATACACGACAACAGATACACGGCAACAGATACACGGCAACAGATACACGGCAACAGATACACGACAACAGATACACGACAACAGATACACGGCAACAGATACACGGCAACAGATACACGACAACAGATACACGACAACAGATACACGGCAACAGATACACGGCAACAGATACACGACAACAGATACACGACAACAGATACACGGCAACAGATACACGACAACAGATACACGACAACAGATACACGACAACAGATACACGACAACACGACAACAGATACACGGCAACAGATACACGGCAACAGATCCACGACAACAGATACACGGCAACAGATACACGGCAACAGATACACGACAACAGATACACGGCAACAGATACACGGCAACAGATTCACGACAACAGATACACGGCAACAGATACACGGCACCAGATACACGGCAACAGATACACGACAACAGATACACGACAACAGATTCACGACAACAGATACACGGCAACAGATACACGGCAACAGATACACGGCAACTGATTCACGGCAACAGATACACGGCAACAGATACACGGCACCAGATACACGGCAACAGATACACGACAACAGATACACGACAACAAATACACGGCAACAGATACACGACAACAGATACACGGCAACAGATACACGACAACAGATACACGACAACACGACAACAGATACACGGCAACAGATACACGGCAACAGATCCACGACAACAGATACACGGCAACAGATACACGGCAACAGATACACGACAACAGATACACGGCAACAGATACACGACAACACGACAACAGATACACGGCAACAGATACACGGCAACAGATAAACGACAACAGATACACGACAACAGATACACGACAAGATATACACGACAACAGATACACGACAACAGATACACGGCAACAGATACACGGCAACAGATACACGACAACAGATACACGACAACAGATACACGGCAACAGATACACGGCAACAGATACACGACAACAGATACACGACAACAGATACACGACAACAGATACACGGCAACAGATACACGGCAACAGATACACGGCAACAGATACACGACAACAGATACACGGCAACAGATACACGACAACAGATACACGACAACAGATACACGACAACAGATACACGACAACACGACAACAGATACACGGCAACAGATACACGACAACAGATACACGACAACAGATACACGGCAACAGATACACGGCAACAGATACACGACAACAGATACACGGCAACAGATACACGGCAACAGATACACGACAACAGATACACGGCAACAGATACACGGCAACAGATACACGGCAACAGATACACGACAACAGATACACGACAACAGATACACGACAACAGATACACGGCAACAGATACACGGCAACAGATACACGGCAACAGATTCACGACAACAGATA